>CAOLHI010004744.1:0-101088 GCA_948474755.1 Ctenosaura bakeri
CAGGAGCTACACCTCCCTACTACTGATGTCTTTGGGACAGTGTTCAGGGTCACTGACTAGCACTGCAAAGAACTCAGAATCTGCACATAGCTCTGAACACTTCTGTTTTGAGTAAATAATATTTATATACAGAAGAAGGTGTGTAAGGAAGAATTACAATCTTCCAGTAGGACTTTTTAAAAGCTCCGTCACCTTATGAAGTAGACAAAAAATAAAATAAAATAACCTAGTTTTTGTGATAATAAGTTGATAAGACAGTATGTAAGTCCCACCAAATTCAATGAGTCTTGAATGTTATCCTGTTTACTAATACCTTGTATTTGTTGCCACTGACTCAGGACTGTATGCTTCCTTAAAGAAAAGTAATCTTTTCCCACTGTAAGTCTTGTTTAATACCAAGTGGATATTATGATTGTTACATATGAAACAGCATTTTGATACAGATGTTGAGGGACAGTGTTACCACATCATACATCCCCACTTTGAGGGATGTGCTATTTTCATAATTGGACATATTTATGGCTGGAACACATGTTTGAAAGGCCACTGGCTGGAAGCACTGCCAGGTCAGGATAACCTCAGACATCATCAGGTCATAAGTTCAGCGAGAATAAGATGACAAAGCCCGATGGTAATGGGCCTGTGATAATCCTTTCAGAAACTGCAAGCTATAAGTACTCCCCAAAACAATAGAAGGTCAAACTGCCCAGGTGACCCAACTGTGAGCATATCCTGCGGAGACCTTCCGTATTTACATACCTAACCAAAATATTAAGAGGTTGTCAGGACTCCCATCAGTATTTTGTCACCTGGAGTTAAGACAATCATTCCATTCCCAACTCCTTTCTCAACTGCATGAGAAAGTCATTACCACTTTGTCCATGCACCCTCCTTCAGGAGAGGCAATAGGGTATAAAATCCCTGTGTCTAGTCTTAGAAAATTGTGGTACTCAGACATAATATGTGGTGCTCTGTTCATTCTTGCTACTTTCCGATGTGCTGAGGGTAGCAAAAATATATTAAATAAAATTCACAATTCAAAATTAGATTCACAATTTAATAATATGAATAGTTTATTTCTATCTTAATATTAATCTTTTGTATGTTTTTATTTATATTGTATCTGCTTTAAATTGTAAACCATATTGCATCCTGGTTTTAGGGGAAAAGGTGGAATGTAAATGAAGAAGGAGAAGAAGGAGGAAGAGGAAGAATATTCCATTTAAATCACCAGTTATTTTTTGTGCAGGAACTTCAGGGGAAATAACAGCTGGGCGAGGGAGACTTATGATGGGAAAATGAGGCAGGGAAGAAGGAGTTAACCCAGTGATTCTGATTCTTATTAGAGAACCAAAAGATTGCTCACTCTGAAAACAGAAATGAGCCAGAGCTAAGCATTTTTAAAGAAACCCTCATGCACAAGGAAGGAACAACTTAGTTCCCCAGGGCCCCAGAGCCAAGTTTTGTTGCAAAATGACATAGAATTAGTTCTAAAATATTATATACTCCAGTATTTTATAGATGAAAACATGTGTGACCTAACACACAAGCTAGGAGAGGCTGCATCAGTTTGCTTTTGCTTGAGCCTACTGGGTAGGGTAAGGTTCTATCTCTCCCTCTAGCTGAGTTGAATTCAAACTACTTTGTAATTTGAAGTGCAAGTTGCACCCTCTCAGCCTCAGTGGAAGTAATGCAAACCCGCATTAAAAAAATATTGCCAAGAAAAGCCCATGATAGGTTAACTTCAGGTTGTCATAAGTAAGAAACAAACTGAAGGCACACAACAACATGGCATTGTCATCTGAAGAGTTTTAAAGAGTGACCTAAATCCACTTAAGCTCAAATGGCTCAAATAAAGCTCAAATAAAAAAGATGATAAATTAACTCTTTCATGAATTCTATTGAGCCAATTGATCTATTCTAATTAAGACAGTCCTAGATTTAAAGTTTCAGTCATTTGCCTTGTAGGTATTTTGTGTGTATGTGTTTGAGGCACAACATAATGTATAAGACAAAGACTGTCCTCAAAAAATCTCTTACATTTTCATCTCAGGGAATGCAAGGTACTGGGATTAACAATGTCCCATGCCATGATTTTGGTGGACCATAATGCTAAGAAGCAGAAGTGACATATTCCACTTCTCAATAGGTTGGTCTCTTTCAGGGTAATTCTCTGTGGGTTCAAGAGGTAATCCCTCTGTGGGTTCAAGAAGTAATTAAATCCTACTGAAACAGGTATGGCTGTCACACCTGTTTCTTTAGATTGAGGGTTCTATGCTCTTTGTCAACAAACCTGAGGCCTCTCTCTTCACCTTTTGGTTACTTGGTCTTCTAGCCTGTGAACAATGGTATAGTCCAGACAAGCAGATTTAGCATCACAACTCCACTTAGGCACTCTGAAGTGTTGCAACCTCATCTTTTTTAACATGAGAGAATGAACAGGCAGCTTTTAGGCTATGTTATTAAAAAGGACAAGCACATATGGATGCATTCACTCTCTTGGAGAGGAACATGGACTTCTCATTGTTTAAGAGCATAGTTTATCGAAAAGTTGCTTGTAAGGTATTCAACATCTTAGGCATCTCAGTCATTTATAGGGGCAAGCTATATAAGCTTGCATTAGTAAGGAATTACCATCTTATGCAGGGCAATATCACACAATCCCCATAGATTTAATGTTTGTAAGGAATGGCTCATATCATCTGCTTCATCTCTAGCATGCATCTTGAGGTATTGATTCATAGAGGAATTTACTCATTGAAATGCTTGTAGTCTATAATATAGTCTATTAGTTATTTAGAAAAGAGGTCTCTTTCTCTCTCTTTCTTTTTTCCCCTTGTCCCCAGCCATGTAAGGGTATTTATCAGCTAGGAACAGCATCATCAGCATAAAAGCTGACATAGCTTTATTTATTGCTGGAGGATGTGTAAAAGCATATTCTTCTCTTTCAGGAAGCAGCTTGTATACTATTTCCAGACTCTGTCTGTCCCATCAGAGATAGAATTAATTAGCCTCCTTTAATGTCAAGAATAAACTTCACCTCCAATAAGAAGAGAGATCTATATGAGTTCACTGAAGGAAACAATCACTTGAGAGTACCACTAAGCACCATTTCTGACTGACTGCCATCTGATGGTTTCATCAGCCACCAGCCTGCTTGCCAGTGATTGCATCAGCTGATTAACTCTATAGTACCCATGCACTATGAATTTTTGGTTTCATTCTTTATACTTTTGTCACCACTCACTATTTCCATGTTAAACTATTTTCTTCTTATCTCATTTCCTAGGAAGGCCCAGAACTAGATGGTAAACCTATACTCGTCACATTTTGCTTCAGGGCTTAAATTTTACAAAATATTTTCTAAATCAGTGCTCAGCCATATTGCCAGTACTTTTGCTAATCCCCAATACATTGGAATTCCCCTGGGATCAGAAAATATACCCTAGATTATTCAACACAAACTTCCAAAATTTCTTTTTCATCCTGGTGTGTGAGGTTTAAAGTGCCCTTAACATAATATGTAGTTTCACTTTGAGTCAAGTGGCCAGTTTGCTATGAGAAGCTGGCTATTATGTCAGGTGTAGGAAAAGACAATAGCTTGTTACCCTGATTTCTGGGGGTCCCGTGAGGGACACCTAAGCACGCTCCAAATTACAAAGGTGGGAATTAGTCAAAAGAGCACAAGCTAGCAATACGAGAGGCAGGGCAACGAAGTGAGATATTTTACCCAATGTCTACGGGGTCAGGCCGAGTCAAGGAGCAAACGGAAGTAAATAATAATTGTTATGTTTATTAAAATACAATCAAACAGTGTATGCAGCACACTCACGCAGATAACTATAGAAATAAAGGTTGGAGTGGGATAGAGGGATTTTTAGAGGAGATTGTTGGTTTGGGTAATACTACACCTGTCCGGAAGCCCGGGTAGTCTGAAGATAGACTTCGTAGGTATGAAGTTCTCAGTACGTGGGACTGAGGGGAAGGCTCGCCAAGCAAAGCGGCAGCAAGGCGGGATGAAAGTCAGGAGCGAGCCGAAGAAGCTCTCAAAGTTAGGGGTTTTTGTAGGGGAAAATGTGGCCATAGGCTAGTCTGTACTTGGGGGAAACAATGAGTTTCGGGCTGGAGACAAAGCCTCCGAAAGGTCAGAATTTAGCATGATTAAGTCCGAATTATCAATAAAGTAGCCAGTATGCAAGCGCAGAGTACTTGACAGATGAGTATTTGACTAATCAAGCTGCCTGCTCAGGGCAGGGAGTTCTTTGTAAGTAGCGTGCATACATAATAGAGTACTTGCCTTTGAGGTCTCCTGAAGCGGCGGGACGGCTATTTCTGGCCTGCCTGTATTTGTTTGGAATATTACAGCGATTAACGGCCGTCCCTGTCTGCGAGCTTGTCTGGGGGGCCTCGCAGCATGTGGAGAGGAATAGGTAAAGAAGGCCAAATTATTGATATCAAAGTGATATCTAATATCCCACAAGTCCAGGCTAGAAACTGCGGTAACAAGCTATAAGCAAGGCAATTGTATTAGTGGCATTTGTTACACACAAGTTTCAAACTTCTTAATCTAATCATTTTGGAATGGGAGAGGACAAGACACTTTTACAGGTGAAACTTTTACTGCAGTGTAGAACATGGTCCATGATTCCTCTGGGTAAACAACAGGCCAAATCCATCTCTGAATGATATGCTATAAGTTTTCATTATGAGAAAAAAGAATGGTGTAGGTCAATGGGACCAAAGTGAAATGTGAAGTCTGAGAAATCAGAGGAAGAGTGTTTCAAACACAACATCCAGTGCATAAACAACAAAAGGCCAGAGTGTCAGTCTCTTGATTGACGTGCTGCTGGTTTGCAGCCTAGTGAAGGATGTAACATCACAGATAAGATTAATGTGGTTATGAGAGAAGTTATTTACTTCATGAATAAACACACCTTTCAGACCAGCCAGATAAAATGAAAGAGCCAGGAATGGAAACATGATTTTTTTTTTTAAGGAAAAAAGGAAGTCAAGGAAAATAGAGAAGAAGGGCATTTAGGTTTATACAGTTTATGGCTGCAATCCAGCAACCTTGACACACAATAGGGCTTTCATTTTGTCAACTGTGGGAGGCAAAAGAAATCTAGGCATAGGTGGTCTTCTTCCTCCTGTCCAAAAAAGTGAGATCTCAAACTCATCAGGATCTCTCCATGGTCTTTCAGCTAGTTTCTGCTTTGTCACCTGATTCCTGCTTATTGAAATCAGTTCTACTTAGAAGGGTTTCTGAATGTTTCAGCCAGGATATTAGAATCCTGATTTACCTGGTCTTCTTTCCAAAATATTAGAAGCAGTGCATTAGGAGTCCTTTATTGTTCCTTTTTAATGTCTATTTTGTGTGTGCGTGCATGCATGGAGCTTTACATATGCAATCTGTCCCAGCTTTCAGCTGCTTCATGACTTATGCCCTCACTATTGCTCAAACACATGTGTGGATTGATAAAACATCTTCCCCCATCCCCAGGAATTTATATGTTATCATATACTAGACCAATACTATTTTGAACAGCGTTTCACTTGCAGAGAGAAACATATACACATGGATAAAATACTATAGCTAAATATTGTTGATGCAGTCCTAAATTCAATTTTTTTTTGCCATATTGAACAAAAGTGTACTATGCCCATACATAATATAGATAAAGAATGGGAGGGGGGGGGAAGGGACTGAAAGTTGCCCCAGCTTTACATTTTCTACTTACTTAATGATAAGTATCCTCCTAGTTAAATTGGAGTTCAGAAGGTTTGAAACTCTGGTCATGACAAACACATGGAACAATCAATACAGCTATCCTGAGTTCCACTAATAAACATTTCATTGAAAATTGCTTCATGGGTATACATAAAGCTATTGCAGCCCACTGAAGTGGTTTGATTGAGGAGATGGTGATGTTGGTTGCTAAGCAGGATAGAGGAAAGAGAGAAGCAGATCAAAAGTATTTATTTTCCTGAAACTGCTGGCCTAAATAGACCATTGAGGTTAATTATGAAAATAATAATGTCTTGAGTAGCTGGCCAAACGAGAATATAACTGTTTTCATGATAAGAATGGCAGAAATGTATTTTCTGCCTTATGTTCTCCTTGGAGATATGTATCTCCAAACCATAAACACACTTGAAACTGCTGTGAAACTAGAACTTTCTGGAAGGATACCTTGAAATGTTATACAGTTGTACAGTAGGATAGGGTTTCTTCACCAGGGTTTCCTGGAACCCCATGGTTCTGCAAAGGTTTCACAAGAGATTGTAATTGGAAAAAAAAAACTTATTCAGGGGTTCCTTGAAACCTGAAAATTATTTCAAGGGCTTCTCCAGGAATCAAAGGCTGAGAAAGCTGCACTGAGGACACCATAAAGAAACAAACACTAAGACAAACATGTGAGAGTGAATAATAAAAAAAAGGCTTTGAACTGGAAACCATCACCAATCATAGAATGCAAGTGAGTGGACTAGTATCACCAATATTATAATGCTATTAGGAACCCAACTCTCCTGGCACTTAGGAAGTATGTATTGATTTGGATTTTTGTTAGAAAGGGAAAATATCCATTTCCATGGTAGCAGTCCTATTGCAGGGGGTTGATTCCCCCTCCCCCACTGATTTATTTATTCATTTACTGATTTAAAAGATTGGTAAGTCATCTGTTAGGGTAGGAGTAGGAATCATGTGACCTACAGGCTGCATACCTTTCCCTAGACTGATAAGAGGCTTCTTCCAGACTCTTCATTCCTCCCCCCCCCGCCATTTTGTCAAAACAGGAGATATGCGTCTCTGGAAGCCTCTATGGTATGCTGTTGTTATATGCCTTCAAGTTATGACCATAAAGTGAACCTATCATGGGGTTTTCCGGGACTGAGCGGGTGTGATGTACTCAACATCATCCAGTGAGTTTCCATGGCTGAGCAGGGAATCACGTGTGGTCTACAGGGTTATAGTTCCATGCTCAAACCACTGCACCACACTGGCTCTCTTGCACAGTGCTAGTTCTGTGTGTGTGTTTATTCCCCTGTAAAATGAAGTGTGCTCACCTGAAACTTGTGTTTGCCCAAAAGCTCTTTGACAGGAATCTCGACGACAACAGAAGTTGCTGGTGCACCCCCCAGGGGTTAGGGGCAGGAATTCTGGAAATTGTACCCTGGCCCTGTGCAATTACCCAGTTTTGTTTTAGGGCAAATCTTCCCAAGGTGGGCAAAAGAGGTAAAATTGCAAAGCACAGCAAGACAATAATAAACTAATTAAAACAGTGATATAATAAACATTGGACTCCTCCTTTCATACACACACACACACACACACACACACGACAGGTGGCTTCCCTTAGAATAATACAAGCACCATTTTTCCACTACAGGCTTATGGTACAATGATTCCACTTTTAACTACAGTGGCTGTACCTTATATAATTTTGGGACTTGTTGTTGGCAAGGCACTACTAGATCTCTCTAGCTGAGAATTCTAAATAGTGCTTCCTAGACTGCACATCCCAGTATCCTATAGGATGCCGACATGGGAGCAAAGTAGAATCATAGTGCTATAACGGTATAGCCTGAAAGGATCCAAGATGACTGAATGTTCATTCCCCCTCCCCATACCTTTCAATTAGAAAACCAAGCTGCTGTTTGATCCACTCTGCTTGTATCAGGCAATGAGTTTTTAGAAGCTACGGGCATAATAGTAGCAACATAATCTGTGTGTGACATTCTAATGAAAAATGCAGAATATATTTACAGTACAGGTCCCTTTTGTATTTGTAGAGTAAACAAAAAGAAACCAGAGTCTAGAACAAATGAAATCTGTACGCATTAATCACTGAGGCCACTGAGAGGAAAATATCTTCACATTATAGGTATATAGAATGGCAGAAAATAGTCCTTTTCCTCTCCTGGTCTTCTAAAGTTACCATAATTTATCCCTATCTACCTTGTTCTACTTCAGTGAATGAAAGATTTTAATCTTGTTTCTTCTCGTTCTATCATTTTGGTGTGTAATTGCCAATTAGAAACAAAATTATCAGACAAGCTTGATAATTAAGTTTCAACCATCTAGAACAACAAAGCATAGTAGTAACTTCTAGCATTATGTAGCTTCTGAAACAAGATGCCTTTTGATGGGCATCTCAGATGGCATGCAATGTCAGCACATTGAGTCAGTTACCCAGCCAGCAAAATGGATTTTTCTTTTCAGAATGGCTGCCACTACCCCCAGACAAGATTTTGTTTCCAATACGTTCTTCTGAAAAGATCAACTGAGTGCAGAAAATTTCAGGGAAAAAGTTATTGACTATCAAGAAAATAAAGGTCTACATGTTGTTTTCCTCTCTGCTTGACTGTTGTCATTAGCACTGGAAGTGAGAGTCATCTGTTGTTGTTTTTTCTGTAAATGTCAGAGATAACTGAGGATAGTCTAGATCAAGGAAACTCATTTTTGTGAAGCCTGGAGGACAACTTTTTGTTGACGGCCTCTATGGTGGGATGCATTGGCAAAAAATAAAAATATACTTCTAAACCTTCCTGGCATCTCCTGGTGGTTGTTAGTAGGAGAATTCAGTCATGCATTTCCTTGCTCTAGTATAAAGAGGAGGTATAGTTTATTGCTGTTAGGAGACCACTCATCATAGCAATTTGACTTTGAATGGAATCTTGTTGGTGCTTTACACTGACTGGAGTCTCATTTACATTGGCCTAAGTCCTGTTCTGACCAAGAGGCAGTGACAGGGGAGGGGTGGTGGCGGCAGTGAATGCAGTTAAAGTTTCTTGCTAGTTCCTAAGCAGTTCAGGAGCAGCTTTATCTACTGACAAGGGATAGCTTCTCTGCTGTCTGTCCCCCTTGTCATCACAATGCCTGCAACCTCCTCCTTCTCTATTGCTGCCTCTTCTACAAGTGTAGTTACACCAGGCAACAGAAAATTGGCTGTTGCCCTTTCCCATTTCAACTTACTGCCTTTCCATTGCTTATCTCCACCATCTTCCATGAATATCTGCAGATGTGAGTTGGCTCTGTACACAAATGCCCTTTCTATGATTTAGAACCAGTACAATTAGGGTTCTGCTGAGGAACTTTTCTCTCCAGTGTAGGGTGGATGATGGAGCTGAGCAATGGGAATGGGGTAAAGTGGATCTGGTCAATAAGTGCCGTTCTACTCTTCCTACATATAAGCCTAACCATGGGCCACATGTGAATTATTTATTGTCTTGAATCCTATTGGTTAGCCATGATTAGAATCGAATCATTGACTCAAGTGTTGCATAAGGAGTCAACACACAGATAAATCCCATTGATTCAATAGGTCCACTCTAATTGAAACAAGCAGCAGGATCCAATATATTATTTTTACAAATATCTGTCATGGAGCCAACTGAAAAATTCAGCAATATTTTAATGTATTCTGAACAGCTTAATAGGGTTTATATGATCTGTTGTATACCCTAGCCTCTGGTGAAGCTAAATATCAGTTGAGTATTCAGCTATATGGATATGTTTGTAAATTATATCCATGAAAGCAGTGTCCAGATGTTGTTAGATTTAAACTGAAGCCTGCCTCACCAGTATAGTGATGAGGAATCCTGTTTGAAAGCATCTGGAGCACTGCATCCCCCCTACTGTGCAAAAGGAAATTGATGCTTCAGAGCAATAGACAATATTTTCATACTCCAATTTGTTGTCCAAACATTTCCTAACAGCCCATCTAATATATTATTGCTGGTGAGATTTACTTCAGCCTGCTCTGTGGCCTTGATGGCAGGAAAAGTAACACCATCTGGTGATGAGATTGTTGTCTCATAGCAATCTAGGAGTCAAATGTTATTTAATCAACCACTCTACTGTCCAGAAGGGGTGCAAGGAATTCCAAACATGATCACGGTTTAATGATGCTGCTGGCAAAACCCATTTGTGTTCCAAAAGGAATGTTTGCCTGATTACATATGCGTATTGATTGGTGCCTTTTGAAAAGTGTTTATCTTTTGATTCAAACACATTCATCAATGCTCAATTAACAGCAAAATCAAAATGAGGAAAAAGGGAAATGGATATGCTTTGGTGGATAAATCTTCGGATTACTGGGTAAGCAACACTTAATCAGCTAATCAGCTGGCCAAAACACCTGAAATTTGATCACAAAATGCTCTTGAGAGATGTCCTGATTCAAACAATTTATTACTTCTGCTGTTTCCTCCTCTTGTTGGTCACTGGCTGGTTTTACTTGAAAGGTTTTAAAAGTTGGCTTTCAATTGAATAAATGTAGTTAGCTGTTCTAACCTGAACTAAGGAGCTGGCGAGATATAGAGGGAAAGATTGTAGCTGAGGATAATAGTCTTTTAACTCTGATATAATCCTCTGGGATAGAAGATTTAAAGCTTCTGGAATCTATTTTTATTTTCACAGGAAGAAGTCAACGAAAGAAAAAGGGCAATTGTAGGAAACAAATAATATTTTCTTATAAATGAATAATAGGAAAGAATATTTTTGTCTTACAATTACTTAAGGTTTTAAGCTGAGTTAGAGTCATTTCAAAATAAGAAGTTCTTTTTCTCCTGATTGTTTCATGTGCTTACAATACTATAGTCATCCCTTCACATTTGCTAGGGTTAGGGACACACAGGACCCCTGTGAAAGTGAAAAAAACCCCATGAATAACTCTAGGCCCTCCCAAATCATATCTAACACACAAAAATAGTATGATCATCATATTCAACCACTGTGAATTCCTCTGAGGGTTCCTTCATAAGGCAGAAGTGGCTGGCTGGTGGAGCTTAATGCTGCCTCCACTTCTGTCCCACACAATTTTTAATAGGGATTTACAAGCCTCACTCGCAGTTTGTCAGTCTCACAAGGCTTGCAGTCTCTATTAAAAAAATTTTAAAAATCGCATAGGGCAGCAGCAGAGCTGAGAGCAAATAATCTGTGAATAATCAAATCTGCAAAACTGAAACCTGCAAATGTGGAGGGCCGACTGTATTTTCATTTTACTCAATGAATTAGTGAGCATTCCATGCTCACAGTAGAATGATGCAGGTTTTTGTCTGCACAACATGGGAGCTAAATGGGATGTGGATGCATGCCAAAGTCCTGCCCATATCTCTCCACACACCCCCAACTTCAGTTAGAGGTCTTTGTACACTTGTTGTTCAGATCTGAAGAGGATGGCATATAATGGTGACTAAGGCCATTTTTGGATGATGAGACTAAGCCACTTTTGGGACAGGATGGCAGTGGTCAGCAGGTCGTGCTTCCGCATGACATTATTGCCGGTCTGTTGCCATCCTGTCCCCAAGCATTGTGCTTATGCAGTTTTTGCAAAATGGAAAAGATCCCTTTTGCACCTGTGATCATGCTGTGCTCCCATTGCTGCCACCTGTGTGGAAGCATATTGGTGACACTTCCTTCCATAGTGTGGCAATAGAAAATGCCTGATCGTGCTACAGAAGGAAAAGGCGGTGCCATTGTGTTCCACAGAGAGCCAGTGAGGTGTGGAGGGGAACATTGGTGACGTGCTTCCTTCCCAACCCAGAATTGCAGTGCGACAATGGGGAAGAGTGTCGTTGTACGGAAATGGCCTAAGTGGCTAAGCAGAAAAGTCTTTACTGAGTTATATGTGCTGCAATTTTATTGTTGTTATATTTTTAAATGATTTTATATTGTTTTAAGGCACAGTATTGGTGTTTTAATATGGTTGCTTGTTTTTTTAAAATAATATTTTTAAAATTAGACTTTAATTCACTTACCTACTTTTAATTCATATTGTGAGATGCCTCAGATCCTATTCAGGAGAAAGGTGGGGTAATAATTAAATAAATAATAGACAAATAAGTGCACTCAGCTAAATGAACTTACAAGCAGAACACTGAAAACTTACCTTTTCCCTTTTCCAAGCAACCCTACCAATAGCTGGGAACCGTGGAAACATGGGGAGTGTTTAAAGCGCACACTGCAGAATACATCTCCCTTGGATCTTCACTTTTAATTTGCAAATATTTTCACCAGAAGTTAGGTGTGTGGGGACATTGGAGGTATGATCTTCAGGTGCACCCATGTCTCTATGGGTTTAGTTCTGGAATGTTGCATATAGCCACATAGTTCTACTACATCGTAAAGGATAGTGTTATTTTAGTGATACAGGTACGCTTGTGTTCCTCAGCACTACTTCCTTAACAGAAAATCTGGTATTAGAGGTAGAAATATCATGGAAAAAATAGGGATCACATCCTACACACACAAAAAAAGAAGAGTATTTCAACATATTTCAGCAAAGTTCTTAATCAAAACTAAAAATAGGCACCTGTGAAATGAAATAACAAGAAGTATCTAGGGAGATAAACACACACACATAAAATTAAATTTTATAATTCTCTTTGTTAATAAAATAAAGAAGAACATGTCACACAATGAAATACTGTGACATTCCTATCACACTATCAACATCCAATATCTATAAACAGAAAAAAAAATCAAGAATAATAAAAAGTGTAGAGAAAAAAACATCCATACCAAAATTAATAAATCAAAAATATACAAAAATTGGTCTATTCAAGAACTGAGTAACTGAAAACATTGGTACATAAGTAAAACAAAATGAAGAAAGATGGAGGAAAGGAAGAAGAGAGAGAGAGAGAGAGAGAGACAAAGAAAAACTCCTGTCTCAAACAGTAATGAGTGCTCCTTATAAGCAACTCCTCCTGAAAAACTTAAGTATTCTTACCAAGATCTTATATCAAAATGTTATTTTAATCACTAAATAAATGTAATCATCATCATCATCATCATCATCATCAAATAGGGTGTTCTGGACTTAATCCTCAAAACCTGCTATAGATAGGTTCCTCCATTTAATTTTCCAGGGAGGAGTTAAAACTTTCCACTCTCTTCTAAATTGTTATCATTTAAAGATAAGGTTAACCTACCCATTTTGGCCATTTCATAAAGTTTTGAAATCCAGTCATTTATTGTAGGAATATTCATATCTTTCCATTTTTTGGAAAAGGTTATTCTTGCAGCATAGATCATGTATAATAAAATCCTCCGATATTTATTTCTTATTTGAATGTCAATACCATCCAGTATATTCAAAAGATATATTTCTGGCTGCACAGGAAAGGAAGATTTAAAGATTTTTGTAATATTCCGATGGATTTGTTTCCAGAATTTCCTTGTTTTTCGACATTGCCACTGCAGATCATAGAAGGAGCCTTTTCTTCCAACATGTGTTGTTGTTGTTGTTGTTACCACCAATTTCAGATATCTGGACTGGGTATGTGTGTATGTGTGTGTGCATGCATGTGTGTGTGTCTTTTCCAGCCTTCATTTTTCTTATGATTTCCATTAAGGTGTCCAGAGATATAGAGCTATGTCTTTGTTTTGATTTTTCAGTGCTGGGGGTAGCTGGTGAGGCAGCTGTATCTGCTCTCTCCTTTTCTCTGTTTTGCTGTGATTAGTAAGTGATTCTGGAGGCAGCTGCAATTTCCCTTGCTTGTTGTGGGCAGGCACACACAGCCACAGCAGGATCAGCTAGAAGAGAATCCCATTCTTCCCCAGTTCAAGCTTAATTGCATTGTTTACTATAGATGCTAAATGCCAAAAGTCTATATTTCTGCAGTCTTCCATGATCACTCTCCCAATACTGGTGTTAGAAGTTTACCTAGGGTGGGAGAATTAGGCCAATGCCACAGGGTTTCAAAAAAGCTGTGCATGTGGGGGGGGGTAGGGGGGGTAGTAGAAGTAAGAAGATAGGATTGAAACTTCCGTGCTTGCCCTAGGCACTTTTTATGCTAGATGTGCCACTGGTTGGCACTGCTAAAACAAAAAAATCCAGCTAGAGAGAGAACAGGAAGGAAAAGTTGGACTGGTGAGCATAAAGAGACTTTGTCAGAGGATTTGTTATAGTTTGCTATTATATACCTGTATACTAAAATATAGTAAGTTATTATACAAGAAAGCAGTGCTCAGCTATGCTAGATGGAGATTCCTGGAATTGTAGTTCAAAAAAGTTGTGATAAAAAAGTATTTACATTTCCAATGACTATTCACTCTTTGCTGTCTCCAGTAAGCTGTGACGATTTAGTTTACACAAGTCAACTTAAATGCTGGAACAAATATAGGCATGTTTCTTGTCTGAAGAGGATTGTCAAGATGTGATCCTTAGATTGCCTTTAACGTATAGGACAAAGTAAAAATTATTGGCATAGGCTGCTCCATTCTGCCTTTGTCATGTTAAATGCTAATGGCAGCTTCCCACAGAGAAACCATCTACTTTTGTTCTCTTGGCAGATTGTTCTGCCAACCTGCATTGCTTTGCAAGATAGCATTAGTGCACGAACATGGTACTGGGTTTATTTTTAAAAAAAAAAGAAAAGGAAAATCAAACTGGCTTCATGCTGTCAGTGATGGTATTGTTTGTGTAGACTTTTCCTTCTGTGACCTTAATGCTGATATTGCTAGGAGGCAGAGATGACCCTGAATGACAGTAACCACATGAGATAAGAACCATCTCCATGAGTTGATATGTAAGTCAAATCAGCACAAGGTTTTCATATGTCCTCTTATACACTAAGCATTGAGATGTCCATCAAATAATAAGTTAACATGGCCAGAAGGATGAACTCTAATTGAGTTAGTAGGTGACTGTTAGGAACAGATTTTACTTTCACTTAACATCATTTCCCCTATGTTTCCTTTTCTATTTTCTCCATCCTAGGGGACTTCTCATCTCTTTCTGTTGCCTCATCTGTACTCTTACTTCAGGCTCCACTGTTTGGTATTATTTACTTCAGCTCTCAGGTCACATTAGGGATATGTTCGTCAAACAGTGGGATTGTATAAGGAGATGTGGCATAAAGAAGGGTCAGTCCTTGGGGAATGAGCAATCTTGACTTGACTTGCAAAGCCAGGGAGAATGTGTCCTTCTCCTGCGTCTTCCTTGAGCTATATTCAGACGTTATCGATAATCAACTCTGTGTCCCCAGTTATTTCCCCCTCTTTTGAGTATCTTAGCTTAGACTACTTTTCTTAGGATGAGGTGTGCATGAAAATAAGTCTGAAATGAAATTGATGTCTTATTTAAGCTGAAGGATGTGTTCTTTCCCTATGTAAGTGTTAGGGAGAATAGGTTATGAGAGGGCTGATTTTCTCCAAAAATGAAGGACTCCAGGATTGCCAAACAATGGCTTAGATTTTACATGGTCATGGTCATGTTACTTAGGTTTTACATGGTCATGTATAGTATAAGAATTCCACATGCAGAAGTCCACCCCAGGACTTCTCCTGGATGATTTTTAAACATCTTTTGTCTGATGAAGAATCCAGTGGAGCTTTGAAAGCCTGCATGACATATTTTGTGCCATTTCAGTTGGCCTATAAAAGTATTGTTCTTTTGTGGATTTTGTATTTTGTTGCAGTTTGCTGCATGTCCTGGATATGTTTTCCAGGACTCACTGTGTCTCAGTGACAGTCACCCCACAAGGGCCATTCCATGGCTCTGGTAGAGAGTTGGCGGCCTGGAGAAGTTCCTGGCTATTTTCCTACAGGAGATAGAACCACTGGCATCCTCCCCAGATCTCAGCAGACAGTGCCATTGGTTTGTCCTCCACTGGTTATTGCAGAGGGATGAAAAGAATACCAACGTTCACTGTCACAACTACAATATCAAAAATACATAGTCAAACAGAAGGTGAATTGTGCTTGTATGTGTCACTAACAAGATGCTGACCATGGTCTGTAATTTCTTTCTTCCCCATCTGTGTTCTGGACTGATATTGTAATAAAATATAGCACAATCATATGGCTAATTGGACTAAACAGTCATAAAGAGGTAAGAAAATCAGTTGCTGTTTTTCAGAGCAGTCTCTGCACCATCTCTTAATGTTTAGGATAGATCTTGGAAAGAGTTTTTCAGAAATGGAGAGGAGTCCCAGTTCTCAGAAGGCCACAAACAATTTTCAGTTTGATGTTAGCAACTCGCTTAAGGTTAGAACAGCTATAAACCATCAAGGCTGCAGCTGAATTCATAAGGCAGGGCTGCACTGCAAACCTAAATCAGTTTAAATGCAACAACTTTCCTGCTTTTCTTATACTGTATGGTTTACACTGGATGTTTTAAATACATATAAGACTGTGTCCTTTGGAATAATTACTTTACGGAGGATGCCACCCTATTTATTGTTGCAATGTGTTTTGGTATATTGCATCAGTCAACTGTGTTCAGTATCCCTGCATATTTTGTTTACCTTTCTTTTTTTCAATCAATAGCCCTTTGTCTTTTACTAACAAACCTGGACTCATCCACATTCAGGGTTTACAAAACAATTGAGACATTTTCTTTCTAATTTGCCACTAGCATGTGCTTGGTGTTTTAAGCCGTATTAGAACATTGCACTAGTGCTAATTTCCCCTTTGATCATTTCAATTAACCAGAGAAGAGAGCTCTGGCAGCAATTAGTTTTCAAGTAAATGAGGCAGCTCATTAGCTGCCAGGGATTCCTTTTGAATTTATGCTTTATTTTTATTGAAAGAATAAAAATGGCCTGGAAACTGTAGATGAACAGAGTAAGCCTCCTTGAAAAACAGAGGGGTCATGTTTAGATGATACCTCAACAAATCTATATTGCTAAGAGCTTCACTTTGGCCATGAGTCATAGCCATAGGGCAGGGAACCAGTACCTTTCCTAAAGCTGTTGGACTCTAGCTTCTATCATACTTAACCTCTGCCATGCTGTCTAGAGCTGATGAGTTTTGGAGCACAACAACATCTGGAGGAGGGCAGGTTTCCTACTCCTGAAATAACAGACTGTTTAATCTTGTTTGTAATGCAATGTACATGCAATACGTATCCCTCCATACCTCTACAATGAAGCTACAGGAAAATAATTTGGACCAAGCTCCATGAAGTTTTATGTTTAATTGAATTTTGCTCATTTATTTCTGCATTTATATGTCGTCTTTCATACCTAGCTTTCTCAAGACAGCCTACATCATATTAAAAAGAGTGCATTTCAAGAAAATTGTATTTCTTTACTTACTAGATTTCTGTCTTGCCCTTCTCTTACAAATGAAGCTTAGTATAAAATAGTACAAATGCAGAAAGAACATAAAATGAATAAAAGAATAAAATATTTTAAACAAAATTTACAAAAACACCAGTTAAATAAAAATAGAGTACCCATACAGTTGATAGCTGCTTCCACAGCAAGTTTGGTCAGTTGCCAAAGGCCTGTCTGAACAGAAAGGTCTTTGCCTGTTGGTAGGAAAAGTAAGGGAGAAAGTTTTATCTTCCTTTATTGGAGTTCCAGAACCCGTGAGAATCCACAGAGAGAGAACTTCCTTGCATTTGCTGTAGGAATGTCCATGCCTTCCAACATTTCAGAGCTGAAAACAGGGACAGGATGAATGCTACTCCCACTTACTTGCCACTGCTCCCTCCAAGGTACATAATCACCCTTGGATCCTGGATAACTTGGATATGTCCCTCATTGCACAACTTTTGTGTCCCATTCAAATTGGCAGCATGTCATGAGCCAGGCTGAGCAGGAGGAGGAACAGGCTGCCGATTCAGACGGGGACTCTGTTGGACGTGGGGGAGGCCTTGGAGGGAGAAGGGGCCCCTGCAGAGGCAAGGGAAGGGCCTATCAACGACTCCCCAGCTGACCCAGGCCCCATACCTACAGCAGAGGAGTCCAATACTCCTGGTTCGACAGAAGCGGCTGCTTCTGATTCCAGCCCGGAGCTTGCAGCAGACACTCCCCCCATATTCCTCCAGAGGCGGCTGGAGAAGGTGGCAGTTCATAAATCAAAACACCTGGTAGAGAAGTGGCTAAGATCAGAGGGCCTGCAGCTGCGAGTCCGGTCAACGGACACTTGATCAGCCCCAGCTGGTCTAAAGACTATTTAAGGCAGATGCTGGGAATGGGCGTTTACGGGGCACCAACTGTCATTCATCTGAGACTCTGCCTCCTGTCCAAGGGCTTGTTATCTCTGAGTTCCTCTGCCTCTGTTTTGGGTGACATAACCTCCTTTTGCTTTATGGCCTTATTTATTTTATTGCCTGTGTTTGCTTTGGGTGCTGTAAACCCTTGATTAATTTACGGTCCACTCATTAAAAGGCCATCAAAACTCCAGTTGCCGCCTCTGTGTTGCTTGGCCTTCGCCTGACATTGACACAGCAGAAGTTTGACAATGGGTAACATGGGCAGAGTACTGGATGCAGGATTGGGATGGGGGACAGGATTGGCTCATTCCCAGAGTGAACAGAGTGTAAGAGGAAGAGGAAAAATAATGAGTGGGAAATGCTGCAGTTGTAATTGCAGCTTAAAGAGTTGGGGCATGACACAGCAGAAGTGGAGGAGCTGTCTCCACAGTTCTTGTGTCCACCACTGAGACAGTGAAAGAGGTTGAAGTGCAGTGAAAGGGGCTGAAGGAGCAATCTGATGCCTGGGCCTTGCAGTACATGCAAACCCAAGGGGGTATACTGGCTTCCTGCCAAGGTTGCTCACTCGCTTGCTGGTGATTCTCACCTGCAGATTGCCTGGCAGTACTGTAGCCAGTGTTCTATGTTTTCATGCTCCTTCCTCTCCTCTCACCAGCTTCCTCCCCTAATCTCTAGGCAGACAGGAGTTGTGAGTGTTCTGGGAGACTAATGGGCCAGGAAGGGGCTGAAAACCAGGATTAATGGCAGATGAGGAAGCCAAAAGAATAAATTGCATACAGAACCTTGGTAATCTACTGTGCAGCAATAAATATCAGGAAATCATGGAATATAGACTAGATGAGAAGGGAACTGAAAAGTGGGATGTTTAAAAAAGCAGCTGAGGAGGCAGGAAGGGCAGACAAAAAATTGTGTACATTTCACCCAAACTAGAGTGGTTGTGAGCTATGCATGCCCCAGACAGTGGCTGCATCAAAATTGGTTGTCTCTGAAGATCTCAAGGTCTAAGGCATGTTTGTGTGGGAGATTTTGGTCCTTCTGATATCCTAGACCCAGGAAAGTGAGGGATATTCATACACACACACACACACACACACACACACACACACACTAGCATATTTACTAGATGTTGCCTGGGATTTTATTTTCTCATAGATAATTCTTGTTAGAAATACCTTAGGAACTACCTTACTTTACTTTAGGAATGAGATGTGGTTGTAATACACAGATTTGACATCCTTGTGTCTCTAATTCCCCAATCTGTATTGTCCAGTACATATAACTTTTCCCCATATTCCCCAATCCAATATGTATTCAGAGTTATTAACATAAATGTAAATGTAAAACTAAGGCCATTTCCTCACTACACTGTTATAGTGCTATTATTCCGCTTTCGACTTCCTGTGGAATTCTGGGGTTTGTAGTTTACTGAGGCCAAAGAGCTTTCTGGCTGAGAATTCTAAATGCCCCCCCTAAACTGCAAACCCCAGGATTTCACAGGATGTTGAAAGTGGAATAATAGCACTATAATGGTGTAGTGTGAAAATGGCCTAACCTACAGTAGCCTGCCAAGTGAATGCCTAACAAATTATTACTTTTCCACTCTATTAGTTAAATCTTTTAATGTCAAGGTAATGAAATATAAACTTTACAAGCAACTAAATCACTGAAAAACTATACATGGCCATGGTGGTTTCATTGTCCCCTCCCCAATATTTAGACGCATAGAATTCCTTTAGTACAGACAGCTTAGAGGTTGTCTGGAAGGAAATGAGAGGAAGGTGTTACCATGGTTATGATATGTCTGGTGAGAGCACTAGATATCTCTTGATATCAAACCAATTTGGCCTTTATTTGACCTTTCTCTGCCACCCTACTCCACGTGTTTGCAAGGGCCACCAGACAAGCACATAATAGGCGTGGCCATTAATGGTTGTACATTCCAAACCTCACGTAGGCAGGCCTCTTCGATGCTTAAGGGACCACTCCTTCTTGCAAACTGCCTTGCTCAGCGCAACTTTACACAAAGACGCACAGCCGAGTGCCGAACCATTCCTTTATACTATTGTCATCCAGCACTAAGCTCATCATGTAAAACCTGACCTTTTCCAACGCCTTTGTCCCGCTCTAAATTTCCTTTGTTCTCACGGAGCATGGCATGGCCTGTGGGTAAAATCCACCCTATAAAAGGTCCGCAATTCCTAGCCTTCCTCGGATCGCCTTGGACTTCCATCTAGCCTTGCTGCCGCTCTGTCCAGTGACATTTTCCCCTCAGTTCCCAATAACTGAGTCTGGACTACCTCGGATCACTCCTGAGTTTCATCCAGCCTTGCTGTCGGTTTGTCCAGAGAGCTCCCCTAAGCAAACCGCGCTGAGCTTTCCTCCCCTCGACCTCCTCTTCTCTCCAGGACTATGTGAACAGGTGTCATATTACCCATTCCCCGAAACTCTCCATTTCCATTTCTCAGTTAGTTAGTTAGTGTATGCCGTGTCTCTCGTGTTGTTTATATTTGTTGCTTTAAAAATTGTCTAACCACTCTCTGACCTGACGCTGTAGACATAGGGTTAAAGATCCCAGCTAAAGTTACCCTGCCTCTCGCTAGCTTGAGAGAGTGCTCGAGTCTAATTTCCCCCATCTTGTGATTTTTTATTTGGTAATTTGGGCACCCCTCCCGGGACCCCCAACATACAGGGTAACAAAGGAAATTAGATTTTGATCAGTTTTAGTCCTTCAGAAGAGAAGATGAGATGAGTGAAACAAGAGTTTGTTTTGGAATAGTCACTGCATCAGAAACTAAATGGTATCACTGTAGCAAAATACGTACCTATTTTTCAGAAAGATCTTATATCATTCAGTCAAAAATATTGTATTCTAGAGATATTTAATCACCTCTGGCCTGATAAATTCAGCTAGTAAAATAACTGACTAACAGTATGGGCAACCCTTTCTACTTCATGCAGGGTATTTTGTCCCTGCATATTCATTCCTCCAGCTAGGACAGGAATGTATCCTTCCTCCTTATATACATACATACATACATACATACATACATATATATATATATATGTATAAAATAACTGGCAATATTCATTGTTCCTTCAGCTACATTTTCTTGATAGAAAGCAGACACTTATCAGATTGCCATTTGCATGAAACACCCTTGTATCCAATTGATGTGGTTCCATTTAGTAGACACAAAGAATAAAACAGCATTTAGTCCTTAAGCTGAGAGAAATCAAAGCTGAGTAATAAAAGGAAAGCTGGGTAATTAGGACTGCTAAGATGTTACAAATGTGGCAATGAAGTATTCCAGATTTTAAAGTCCAGAAATCTAGTATGATGGGCTTGCCATTCTGTGTTTTCTTTTACGGACTCCTGATTCCACCCAAAACAGAGGTACGCTACTCTAAGGAAACTCAAAACAGGGTGAGTTGGGATTCACAATCAGTAGTTTCTCTCCATCTTCCATAACTAGAATTCTGACTGATATTTTGGGAATTGCTCAGTACCCCCCCCTTTTTTTTTTTTGAAGTTCACCATCTTTGACAAAGGCAATGAGCAGTTCCCAGAATATCAGCCAGCATTCTAATGGCTGGAGATGGAGAAAAACTACTGATGGTGCATCTCTGTAAGCTGAAAACTGATACCTTCACTTAACCTCTTGTATCCATTATTCAGCTGTGGAGACACACAGTTGTCCATCCATGCTTTGGACCTTTTGTTTCCTCCCCATCTCTGAATTTCTGCACCACAGCACCTGATGAGGAGAACTAGAAAACTTGGAAGTGTGTCAATTCTGCATCAAGTTTGTAACATTTTAGTGTATTATCCAACTTTTTTTTCTTAATTGACACAGTTGCTTCTTGTTGTTAAGGTCTACAGAATGATTCATAATCTCAAATTCAAAAAGGGGCAAATTCCCCCTAAAGGTCATCCAAATCATTTCCCATAAATTGCTTTTGTTCATAAAGTTGGTTTATTTACTCCCTGATTGTGTGGATGTTTGCTCAGAGGATGCAAAGCAGTTTGCTACTGAATGACAACAACAAAACCTTCACATTTTACTGGAATTGAAGCTGGCAAAGGAAGGGAATGGCATATTATTTTACCTTGAGGTGAAGAGTGTTCTATATAGCTTTCAGGCAGTGTGGCCGATGGCTATCTTGGATGCATTTTTTATTGTATTTTAAGCATCGCAGATGAAATGACAATGGACTGTCAAGGCAGAAGAGAATAATGAATGAATCAAAAAGGAGAGATGGCAGGCAGCTTTTGATTTATCAGAAATCTTTTCTTTTGATATATTAATGTAACAATGAACAGTGGCTGTTCCTCCTACCTTTCAAACATTTTCCTGATGAACCTCCATAAAGGAAGAGAAAGCTTTGGGAGAGTTCTCAAGGTGAGTAAAGAAAAAAGACAGTTCAGCCCCAGCATGCCTGACAGCCAGTTTGTAGGTGGCTAACCTAGTTGGGACCAGTAGGGCTTATGAATCTGGATGTGATGTAAAATGAGGCTAGATTCCTACTCACTTGGCTCAGCCCACATCGCACAGCTGCTCAAGGTGACATAAAGGATGGTGGACCTAGAAGTCATGTCTTCTGAGGAAAGGCTTGAAAAAATAGGAATGTTTAGTCTAGGGAAGAGATGTCTAAGAGGCAAGGTGATAGATCTGAACAGCTGCTGTGCTGATGATGAAGCAAATCTGTGGCCCTCCAGCAGGGTTTATTTTTTTAAAAAATGACATGATTTCTGGGTGATTTTTCACTGAACAATCATATCCAACACCCCCCCCATGTGCTGAAACATGCAAAAAAACCCCTCTCAAACTGGTCCCCAGAATGCCTCCAAATATCTCAATGAGGTGACTGCTGGTGGGAGTGCAGCCTGTGGGAGGTCCTGGGATGGAAAATTACCCCCAGCCCCCTTTCAGTTGTCCAGCTTTGTTCTACAGAGAAGAACTTCAACCCCTTGGTTCTAGAGAACAGAATCTCAAGCTCATTTATATTGCAGAGGAGAAGATTCTGAGTAAATATGAGAAAGAATCTCCTGAAGGTGCAATACAATAGACCTCTCAGAAGATGATGGAGATTTTAAATCAGAGGCTGATTGGCTATCTACTCTCATGATTGATAAAAGTAGCGGATTATCCATCAGCAGTAGGGTGAACTGCATACTTGTCGAGGTTAGTTGAAACTCTGATTCCAAATATTTTAAGTGCTCAAATCGGCCAAATCTTTTGTCTATTTGTTTACAGCTATAAACCTATACACAGGTATTTTGGAGTAAGCCCATTTTGATTCATACAGTAACTATAGAATCATAGAATCACAGAAATGTAGAGTTGGAAGAGACCACACAGGCCATCCAGTCCAACCCCCTGCCATGCAGGAACACCCTCAAAGCACTCCCGACAGATGGCCATCTAGCCTGTGCTTAAAAACCTCCAAGGGAGGAGACTCGACTACACTCCGAGGCAGCATATTCCACTGCTGGACAGCCCTGACTGTCAGGAAGTTCTTCCTGAGGTTCAAGTGGAATCTCCTTTCCTGCAGCTTGAATCCACTGCTCCCTGTCCTGGTCTCTGGAGCAGCAGAAAACAAGCCCTCTCCTTCCTCTGCATGGCATCCCTTCAAATATTTAAACATGGCTATCATGTCACTTCTTAACCTTCTCTTCTGCAGACTAAACATACCCAGCTCTCTAAGTCTATCCTCATAGGGCATGGCTTCCAGGCCCCTCACCATTTTGGTTGCCCTCCTCTGGACTTGCTATATGGAAAATGAGTTCTGCTGCAGCTGCTGGATGACAACTCCTACCATCCCTAACAATTGCCCATGCTGGTTAGGACTGATTGGAAATAAGAGATCAATAGATTACGGAAAGCCAGTTTCCTTGTCCTTGTTGTGGAGTAGGGGCGTGACTTAACCAGGCTTTTTAAAGTTTTTTTTTTTTAATGCATTATGCCTTAGAGCTGTAATGTAAGCAACTTAAGTTCCATGGAAATTTTGTTACTGAATAATGGAACATATTGAACACTTAATAGGAGATTAATATGATTAGCCATTTCTGCACTACACTATTATAATGCTATTATTCCACTTTCAGTATCCTGTGGGATCCTAGGACTTGCAGGTTAAGGAGGGGCATTTAGAATTCTCAGCCAGAGAGGTCTTTGTCCCCAGTAAAGTACAAACCCCAGAATTCCACAAGATATTGAAAGTGGAATAATAGCACCATAACAGTGTAGTGCAGAAATGGCCTCTGTGTTCAGTTCAGCAGCTTACAGGTTAGAAAGGGATAAAGTTGGTAAAATGACATGAAGGGAATTCATAAGTGTAACAGTTGAAGAAATTTGGCATTTTAACCTGAAGAAAAGAGAAGTAAAGACCAGAGAATATTTTGACAGTCCCTAAATGCTTAAAACGATGTCAGAAAGATGTGGGCAAAAAATTATTCACACTTCCAATGAGGATACAAGAAAAAGCAATGAATTTAAACTACAAAAAGGATTGGTTAAACTTCAGGAAAATGGGATTTCATCCCTTAAACATTTTTAATAGCATTTAGTAAGCAGGCATTTGCTGGCTGTGCTTTCAGAGGGTAGAGTATTCTGCTTTAGAATGAAGCCAGTATAATACAGTGGTCTGAATGCTGGACTAGGGTCATTTCCGCACTAGCCTGTTATAGCAAGATGATTCCACTTTCAACATCCTCTGGAATCCTGGAGTTTGCAGTTTCGAGAGGGGCCAGCCAGCTGGCCCCTCCTGAAACTGCAAACCCCAGGATTCCAGAGGATGTTGAAAGTGGAATCATCTTGCTATAACAGGCTAGTGCAGAAATGGCCTAGGACTCTAAGAGGTTCAAATCCCTACATAGCCACCCATCATGTCACTCTCTTAGCCTTAGATGAAGGTCATGGCAAATTTCTTCTGAATAAATCTTACCAAGAAAACTCTAGGATAGGGTTGCTATAAGCCCAAGTCAATGTGAAGGTACATAACAACAACATTTTGTCAAAAGAATCATCACTTGATACAACAGGTTCACACAGTGTAGGCTTTGCATCAAAGTTCAGTCCAAGGAAACTGAATCATAGAATCATTCTTGTCTGAAATAAGAGTAGGGAACATGAAGCCTTCAGATTTTGTTGGACAACAACTCCTATACAGCCCTAGACACAGGGAAGGATGATGTGAGTTGCAGCCCAGCAACATCTGGAGTGCTTCTTGTTTGTGGCATCCTACCAATGGAACATTAGCCTATCAGGGATTTTTTGATAAGCAAGATGTCACTTCAGTAAAATGAATTGGAGCAGACAACCAGCAGGTCTCCCACTCTCTATAAATGTATGTTTGTTTCTTCTAATGAAATTTAGGCTGGCTTTGTCACGAGGGAGAATAAAAAGATTGGCTCAGGTAGCAGATATAGAGTATCTTGAAAAGGCAATTCAAGATGCTATTATTTTTCTATCTCTTTTTTTAATGTTTGTGCTTATTCTGCTGCACAAGCAGGTAGAAGCCAATGTGTGGTTCTGGATTCTGTTCACCTTCACTTAGGACTACATGTGGGGTATTCTTTACTGTCCAGTCTCAGCAATGAAATCTCTTGGTCCATAACTGATGAAAATGGTAATATATCTACACTGTAATACTCCTCAGACTTTAATGGTCTAAATTGATCATTTAAATTACTTGGTGACATTTAGCCCAGTTTTCTACCCTCTGTGTAAATCTCCTTGATCATTGTTTATGTTCCTACTTATTTGTGCAAAGAAAATAATGATCCAAAGATTAATTTAGAGTATACAGAGCATATGCTTCTCTGATGAATTGCAGTATTTCTCATTCAAACAGTGGGAAAGACAAACTGTAAGCAAAAAAAAAAAGAAAGGGGGGGTAGAAATATGTATTTACAGCTTCCAAACAAAACAAAAAAAAAAGCATTTGTGCCTCATTAATTTAATGGTTGCACATCTGTAGATGCCTCAAAAATTCAACTATGTAATTAATTACTCTATAAATTAGCTAGAAGACATAGGAAAAGTTTTACAGTAAGCAAGTTACTGGAATACTAGATTTTTCCCTCTAAACGGTTTTGAATGAATAGTGGAGAAGCTGCTTATAGGAACTTTAGACAAGGAGTGGGAAATATGTGGATGCTCCAAATGTTGCTGGACTGCAGCTCCCATCAGCCCTATCCAGCAGAATCAATGGTGATAGTTGCTGTCAACTGTAGTAGTTGATCCACATCTGATGGATCATGGATTCCTTGTCTGTGCTTTATGGAGACATACGTGCTGTGCTTAGCTGAAAAGAAGATGGCTATTTTTGCAATGGTTCAATAGAACAGAATGTTTCAGAGGAAGCAGAGAGATCTGGAGTGGGAGCTTTTTTGTTGTTCATCTTAAGATCCCTCCCATGGACGTTCCTCAATGACTTTGTTGCTAGCTCAGGCTGGCCATCTCATCTTGTTGCCTTCTCCCCATCTGTCACAGACAGCATGACTGGATGAGTCAGCAGCAAAGATGCAGCCAGCCTGAGCATACACACTAGCAGGCATTGAGCGCTTATCTGCTGGACTGTTTACAGAATGCATGATGGTATTGCCTCTGTGGTATTGCAACCTCTGTTCAAGCAGCAAGTGAACTGGTGCCAGGTGATCAAGAACAAAGAGGGATATAACATGCTGCCAGTCCCTTGCTCCACAAATTAGCCCTGTGGTTATGCTGAAGTAAGTTGCGTGAAACTTGCTTTGCAGGGGGATGGACTCTATTGTTTTCTTCATTCAAGACAGCAAGCTATCTTGAGCTATCCATTTTGAACTGGCTTTCCATAGTCAGAAAACAGTTCTCACCAGGGCCATTTCTGCACTAAATTGTTATAGTGCTCTTATTCCACTTTCAACATCCTATGGAATCCTGGGGTTTGACTCAGCCTTCCATCCTTCTGCAGGTCGGTAAAATGAGTACGCAGCTTGTTGGGGGCATGTATAAAAATACATGCTATTTGTAAGTTGTTTGCCACCCTGATCCATACGGAGAGGCGGGATAAAAATAAATAAATAAAAAAAAAAGTAAACTGCAAACCCCAGAATTCCACAGGATGTTGAAAGTGGAATAAAAGCACTATAACAGTGTAGTGTGGAAACGGCCTAGGTAACAATGTTGTTGTTGTGTTGTGTGAGTTCAAGTTATTTTTGACTTATGGCAACCCTAAGAAAAACCTATCTTCAGGTTTCTGGGGCTGAGAGTGTATGACATGCCCAAGGTCACCTGATGGGTTTCCATGGGTGAGTGGCAAATCAAACCCTGGTCTCCAGTGTCTCGGTCCAACATTTGAAACATTACACCACGTTCGCTCTTAGGTAGCAATATAGTGATCACTAGTAATCATGCTAATCCAATGAAAGCCAATGTGAACAAATCTGGATTTAAAGGCTCATTCAGAAATGAAGGCCACTGTATGTCTTTGGGAAAGGGCTATAGAGCTTTTGCCATTAACTTAAAATTAATGTGAACAGAAGCAGACATGGCATTTCTATGGCAGGCTCCATCTCAACTTATAACCCCTACACTTCCACCTATAGGCATGTGAAGATGTGTAATTAAGGTTGGAGTCTGGAGTATCAGTCTGCCCCAGTCTCAAATGAATACCTTAAGATGTTTTATTTTAAGTCTGACACATCTTACATGACTATGGTGAAAATAGAATAAACAGACATGAATCTATTTGAGTTCTGTGGGTGAGTATTGTACAGCGACCATTTCACAGCTACATCTAGAGTGGCCATTTAGACGTTGCCAGAGAGATAGAGGCCATTTCCACACTAGACTGTTATAGTGCTATTATTCCACTTTCAACATCCTATGGAATCCTGGGGTTTGCAGTTTCCCTAAACTTCAAACCCTAGGATTCCATAGGATGTTGAAAGTGGAATAATAGCACTATAACAGTCTGGTGTGGAAATGGCCAGAGAGACAGAGACAGCGAGGGAGAGAGCAAGATAGGAAATGCACCATACCAAAAACGAAAACACAGATTAGTAGGCCCTTTCACATTACAGTTTAGGGAAGGATATTTAGAAGTCTTACCCAGTAAAGTCTAGTGCCTCATTAACTACACACCCTGTGATTGCACAGGATGTAGCTGTGGGAATTAAAGTGAAATCATAATTGCATAGTGTGAAAGGTACTTAGTATAAAAGTTGGATGTGTAAACATTGGGGTCTGCCTGCCTAACAGACAGAGTAATCATGCATTGGTGTCTGAAAAACCTGCCAACCCTATACAAAGACATACACCGATTTAGAGAGAGACTTCCATGTTCAGAAGTAATCACTCTTGCTATAACTAAAATAGGGTGGTGAATGTATGTGACAGGACTTTCTATACAGCAACATCTAATTGTGGAACTCCCTGTCATTGGAAGTCAATGCAGCAATGTCCCTTCTGGCTTTCTAGGAGCTAAGTCTATTTTTGCACTAGATTGTTATAGTGCTATTGTTACCCTGTTCTCTGGGGGTCCTGGGAGGGGCGCCCAAATAACCAAACACAAACACAAGTTGGGGGAATTAACTGGAGCACTCTCTTAAGCTAGCAAGAGGCAGGGTAACTTAGCAGAGATCTTGTAACCCAATGTCTACGGGGTCAGGTCAGAAGAGCAGTCAGACAGTTTGAAAATAGTAAAAATGATATCTTTATTAAAGGACAGACAACAGAAAAGACACCACAAGCACACAGCTAACTAGAAATTAGAAGCAAGAGTTTTTGGGGGAAATGGGTGATACAACATCTTTTCTCATAGTCCTGAAGAACTTGAAGTTAGTCGGGAAGAAACTCAGCATGAAGGCCAAGGGGAGCTTGCTGGACGAAACGACAGCAAGGCTGAATGGAACTCAGGAGCGATCCTAGCGATCCGGATGGGGTGAGCGAGCAATCCGAGGTAGGTTCGGAATCGGGGAGTTTTTATAGGGTGAATTGTGCCTACAGGCCATTCCATACTCGGTGAGAATAATGCAAGTTTGGAGCGGGACAAAGCTTTGGGAAGGGTCAAGTTTAACATGATGGGCTTAGTGCAGGTTTAACAATAGTATAGCCAGTATGCAAATAGCTTGGCATTGTCAGACTTTCAGCATGAGGCCAGGCGTCTTTGTTTAGATTCACGCTTAAGCAAGAGGTGTTTGCAGGGAGGTCCCTGAAGCAACAGTGGGGCTTTGTTCTGCCTGCCTAGGTGGAGAATGGAATGTCCAACACTTACAGGCCACACCTGTGTACGTGCTTGTCCGGAGGCCTCGCAAATACGTGGAGTGGGGTGGCATAGGAAGGCCGAATGATTTGATCTCAAAAGAGATATCTAGTGCTATCACCGGGTAGGCCTGAACCATAGTAACACTATTATTCTACTTTCAACATCCTATGGAATCCTGGGGTTTGCAGTTTAGGGAGGGGCCCAAAGGCATATCTTACATGGCCCCTCCCTGAACTGCAATCCCCAGGATTCCATAGGATGTTGAAAGAGGAATAATAGCACTATAACAATCTAGTGTGAAAATAGCCAAAGACTGTATGGTCTCATGGTCTTTAGTCCTTAAAAGTGGGTGTTGTATATGTTTTAATTGCCTGTAGATTTAAAACTACTTTCAACGAGTTGTTGTAGTTCTGCCTTTTTATGGTTTTATTTATTTAATATTATATATATATATATATATATTATCTCTCATACATCACTTCAAGGAGGGCTAGAGTGCTGAGAGGAAACAGCTAAATGGTCAGTAAAGATAGCCTTTCCCATGAGTATGAGTTGATCACTAGCAGAGGATTTTTTTGGAATTAGGCCAAAGATTGTGTGGAATTAGGATGAAGGCTGCATATGGCCATAAGGTCCCTGGTTTCCCACATTTCTTGTAGAGGCACAGTGTTCCTGGTTGAGCTGTTAATCTCTTTGAGGCTCATGCAAGTCACAAAGGATGTACAGGTTATAAACCTCCTTCTAAGCCTATTCAACGATTATGTAGCTAACAGCAGAAAGTAGAAAGACTCACATATCCTCTGGAGGTGAAAGACAGTATTGTTTTTTACAAGAGAATATAGTATTAATTAATTATAGATTAATTCATTATCTCTAATTTGTTAACATTCAACAATGATTTTAGATTTCATTATTTTAGTCATTAAAAGCTATTGACATTGCTCTCTATCTAAAAATATTTCTTATAAATTTTCTTAATATTTTAACACTCTAAAATTATTTTTCTTTCATAATTTACTATCAAACATGCTGGCATTCCAAGCTCTGGATAACAGTACAAAGAGAAGAAAATCCAGCTAAGGTGATTATGACTATATGGATTAATAGTGAGGCTATGATCCTTAAATCATTTTTTTCAGAAATAAATGAGAACACTTTAAGGAAATTAGTTGGTGGATTGTGGCCATGTCCTCATCCATTTGAAAGGCTGATTAAAATACAAAGACTTATTTTGAAACTATCTCATCTGTGAGGAATAGCTAATTTCTAACAGGTAATTCAAAGCTTTTCATTTTCAAATAATAACCATTTTACAATTGTATTAACATTTCAAGAGTTGTGACTCTTTAAAAAGGCTTCTTTGAAGACACCACACAGCTGTTCGCTTTTCCACTCTCAAATGAGATTAAGTATCTGAAAGTTCCAATCAATATTTATGCTTTCATCAAATTAGCATCAACTGTGTTTGAATAAGTAGTAAAACAAAGAAATCTATAGTTGTTGTCATATTGCTAACCATCAGAATTTACATTTTACGTGAAATATACTAAAGGACATCACCATATCGCACCCTTTAAAAAAAAACCCTCACACATATAAAGCCATGTTGCTGAGTAACATTTCATTCCAGAGTGATCAATAAATAGCTAATTAATTTTCTGTTGATTAGAAGCTTAAAACAAGGAAAAGGAAAATGCAGTTCAGTCCTGCAAGACTGAGCATAAATAGTTATTTTAGATTTAATGAATTAGTTATCAAGGAGGGCAAATGGATTGTGGACGAATCAGGGCCACGGGATTGGGAAAAGAGCTGTTTCCAGTTATGATGGCCAGAAGCACAGACAAGATGAAATATCAAGTCAAGTGAGCAGTCTTCAGTGAATGGACACAAAGGATCAAGAGTGGGATCATAGTAGTTATTAGTGGAGACAATAATCTCAGCTTATCATTTTGAACAGTGATTGCTAGACTTCCGTGAATTAAGGAGAGAGAGAGAGAGAGTTGAAAGAGCTGGTGTAAGGTACGCAGAGTCACATTCTGAGCATACAGTGGAGCATAGGTGGGAGTGATAAAGACTTCCTCTCTGGATGTTACTAGACTGCAAGACCCAGCCGCCTAGCCAGCATAGTGAATGGTGAGGAATGCATAGATCTTCCACATCACCTGGAGGACAGCATGATCCCCACATGCTCTGAAGGAATCAGATGGCTATTGTGACAGGGAAACTATTCCTGGGCAGTTTGAATGTCTGTCTTTTCATTACTGTATAGTAAAATTCAGGAGGGAAAACTTTCCTGAAAGTTCTGTTCATTTGAAAGCTGAGGTAAGTAAGAACTCCAGCCTCTGAAATCTGCTGATGATGAAGGTTCCTTTTACTCTGATTTTGCTAAAATTCCTGTGTGGAGTTCTGAAACTTTCTTATTCAGACAAACGTTTGATTAAAACCAAACCTGATTTGTTTGAATTGCATACTAGGCTGCTTTAAATTTTGTAATGTGTGTATCTTTAATAATGGATTTTTAGCTTTTGCAGTATATTCTTTTAGAGCAAACTACTTGGAATTTGATAAATGAAGTGGGGTATGAAAGCTTAAAATGGATAAAATAATTGTATGAGCTGGTTGAAAATGAATAATAGTAAAAGAAAGATTGCCAGCTAACTTGTGCTAAGGGAAAGGCACATAGGGCTGCCAAGTTCTTTATGAATCCAAGGAAATAATATGAAGGATGAAAATAAAATTGTGCAAAGTCCAGGAGACTGTTAACCATCTTGATCCATAAATACAACTGAAGATATCAAGGGAACAATGAATACCACTAACACTAAATATGAAAAAGATTGGGCTATGGGAAGGGGCAGCTTGTTTCTTTTCTCTATTTTGATGTCTATAAAACATTTAGGAGTAGCCATGTTGACCATGTAGCAAAATACAACAAAATCTAAAATCTATAAAACAATGATACCTATATTGGACGATCAAAATGCACAAAATGTGTCTTTCAGGCTTTAAAGATTCATTGGCTTCTGCACCAGGCAAAGATGTTAAAAATCATACAGGAAAAGAAACTGACAATGTTAAAGTCGCAGACCTACATTTTGTCAAAGAAGTTACTTCTGTTGTCAGTTAAGATGGTCTGGAGGGATATCAATGCAGTTAGTGAAGCTTCAAAGGCTTGTATGATGTGTTTTGCACATGTTGGTTAGCCAATATAGGTATTGCCGTTTGTAGAGTTTGGATTTTTTTTTGTATTTAACTGTATGGCCAACAGGGCTACCTACCTCTGAATATGTTTCCTGGATTTGAAGATGTCAAATTTTACTACAAAGAAACTTTAACAGAAGGGAACTGGGACTTAACTCTTTGAGATTTTTACCTCCAACAAAGTTAAAACTCTTTCATTTGGACTACAATTGGCAACTTTTGCCAATATAGCACATACACATGTTTCCAGATGTACCACTACATTCAATGTTCTTTGCCTAAGAAAGGAACAGTTAGCTTTGCACAGGAAAGGGACAATCAGGATCTCAAAGGAAGTTTCTTTTCTGTTGCTAATGGAGTTGGAATTTTACCTGTCTTTTATTGCCCTTTGTCCCTAGTCCCCATATGGTAAAGAACAGGAGTGGTCTCTACCTGCATTGAGATTCTTATAGGCCATCTCAACCAACAACAAAACTAACCATCTCTGACAAAATGTAGGCCTTGGACTTTAACATCATCACTTTTTCTCTTCTGTATGATTTGTAACATCTTTGCCTGATGAAGAAGCCAGTGCAGCTTCTAAAGCTTATATAATGTATTTTGTGCATGTTTGGTTGGCAAATGAAGATATCACTGGCCCTTTTCACACGGGCTTTCTGTCGTGCGACAGCCCCGTGAGCCTCGCGGGAGTGGGAGTGTCGCTCTGCACGACGCACTCCCACTTCCGCCGCGCTCATGGGGCTGCAGCGGCGCGATCGCAGGTTTTTTGATTTTCGCCTCAAAGCGAAAATCACCCGCGCTCGCACAGCGCTCCCAGAGCCCACGCGCACTTACCTCCTGTGCGGAGCGTCGGGGAGGCGGCCGGGTCGCACTTCCTTCCCTCCGCCCCTGCGGAAGGAAGGGGTGGGGTGGGGTGCTAGCGCGATGGATGCGACAGCCTCCTGCTTTGCGCGAGCGGGGGGCGGACGCGACAGCCTCCTGCTTCGCCCGGGGGGAGGGCGGCTCGTGCGAGGTTGCCACTTCCCCCCTCGTTCCTTCGCCTGCGGAAGGAAGGAGGGGGAAACGGCAGCCTCCTGGAGGAGCCTTCTCGCGCGAGAAGCCTCAATGCAAAAAGGGCCACTGTTTTGTTGAGTTTGGATTTTGCTGAATTTTGTTGTTTATAGAAATATGTGTTCTCATGGAGATTTACAGATAAGATGAATGAATGTGTTGCAACTAATGTGGGCTGCAGTCTTAGATGCACTTAGTGGAAATCAACCATAATTAAATAATGTATGATTTGCTAATATATGTAGTGTGCATTTATGTGTATGTGTGTACACACACATGCATACATATACATATACAGTTGCACTGCAAAGTTAATGTTTAGGTTGATTGAGGCTAAGTTTAACTTCTCATGGAAAACAACAGTGTGGTTATACTTACATAATTCATGTGTTGAGATCCTCCACCTTTTTAAAAAATGTAAAGCTAAATTAAATTCTGGGTCTCAGTCAGAACAGACACATTCAGTCAATGAAACCTTGGAAGCAGAGAACTTATGTTGCACAACAGACGAAGAAGGGCTTCATGGGTTAATTATAGTCAGATGATTACAGTAGGCCTGACTTGTCTCTTGTTTATCTGTGCGTTCCCCTTCTGTGATGTAAACTGATACTTGAAGGGATAACCTGACTTCCTTCTTCATTACTCAATACTTTTACTCATTACTTTCCTGATAAGGTAGTTTGTTTGGCCCAGTAGCCAACATAAGTTTTGTATCAGATAGAGTTACTGTAATAATAACATAGAGTTACTGTAATAATAACATTTGTTTAGCACCACACCCCAAAGTGATATGGAATTAAATTGGTCTTATCTTCATTAAGGCCATTTCCACACATCCGTGTCCACCTGCCACAATGACAGATGATTGCAGTTCCAGGAGCTGTGTTTCTATATGATGTCGTGGGCAACCTTTGCTATCCCTCTGCCAACTGCCCCTAACCCGCCCATATCACATCCTATGTCAATAATGGAAAAAGTCTGTTATTGAGCCCCTAAACTGTGACCATCCCATTACCTGGTGGTATGTGGTTCCTCCATCAGGCTGCCGCATGGATGTGTCTGACACCGCCCAATAGGAAAAAAGGCCCTGGAAAAAGGTGACCAATCAGGCACCTTGTAGCAGGGAAAGGGTGGGGAGAAGGCATCTCTATGGACACCACAAGGTAGAAGGAGCAGTGATGTTAATGCCGCTCAGGGACACGTCCAGGAGGGAGCAGTGCAAAACTGCTTCTGTCCTGGCACAGACGATGCCAGGATGTCCACAGATCATCCCTGCATGAGGTGAGATGTGGACATGGCCTAAGTCAAACTCACAGAATATCACAGAATATGGCATAGGTCCAAACTTCCTGCAAGACCATATCCAACCTACCCAAGTCTTAAAATCTTTGAGGATGAGTTTTCTCTTGGTTCAACCACTGTCACAGTTCTTTCTGGTGAGCACACAGGAGAAGGTCATCTTGGTTGCTGCTCTCAGCTGGTGGAATTCCCCTTCATGGGAGGCTAGGATACTTTCCTTTTGCTGGAAGGTGAAGACTTTTAAAGAATTATTATTATTTAAACAGGCATTTGATGATTAATTGGTTGTGCTCACAGGTCTTTTTATGGAGAGGTATGCTATATTTTTATGTTTGTTATGTTTTTACATGGTTTAAAACTTTCTACATTAATGGTGTTTGGGCATGATTGCTTGTTTAGTGTTGTTATTGATGTTAGGTTTTTAACTCCATTGCTCAACAGGAATTCAAATCCTGGTCTCTCAGAGCTCTTGTCCACCACTCAAACCACTACACCACCCTGGCTTTCTAGAAGCCAATTTAAGGTACCCTAAAAGAATTCCTACTTTGCCCTAGCAGGTGCTTGGCTAATCCTGTATTATTTGTAGAAAAGGATGGCTGGGATACTGCAACGACTGGAAAGCAAGAGCCAGAGTAAGATCCTGCCTAAGTCCAAAGAAGTGGCCACATCTCTCAAGATTTGTCTGCCTTTGTCTGTCTGTTAAAATACCATTCCTTTCAGTGATGTTCAATATTGATAGGCTTGGGAGGAAACCTGCTCTCAGAGTAGCATCTGAGAGTGAGCTTTGTTTCTAACTTGGTTTTTTAGTCTCTTTAACTGGAACTCCTTAATTAGACTGTCCACTTCTATGGAACTTATGGTAAATAGTGAATTTCCTCTTTAGTAATTCAATTAGGAAAATTTAATCAAGCAGTTGATACAATTATGGCAGTTCCAGGATTATGTTTTAGTACTGGGTAACTCGTTACATTTCTATTTATTTGTTCCTAGGAATTACCCACACATAAACACATGGACACGTTTCCTCGATTATTCTTTAGAATCAAAGGAAACATATAATTTATGAGGCACGAACCCTGTTTTCTCATCTAAGAAATCTTGATCTTTAAAGGAGTCTTCTGAAAGGTACATGTATGTTAAATGCTTCAAAATGTGTACTGGGATATGCATTCAGATGGACATCCTCTTGAAAGTAATATGTGCAAACAAACATGTATTGTAATGGACCCTTGCTTCATGTGTATTTCAAGGCATATCTGATTTATGCCTGTGATTCCAGAATAAGATAGGGATTTGTACCTGGAAGACAGCTTGCAATTGCAGTTCTCCTAGGTTGAATGGAAATAACAGAAATTAATGCATATCTCCCCAACAGGATAGTTGCAAAAGAAGCTACTTCCAGCACAATTTTATATTCTTATTATAATGAAGAAATTTAACGCATGAATGTGTACCAGAAATAGACATCCCAAGACAATTTTATATTCCTGTTTTGTGAATATTTGATGTATGAATCTGCCCTAGAAACAGAAGTGTTTGGAAGAGAATACACAAACTTTAAATTAAAAATTATTTAATCCAACAGTAGCTATGAAGACTCTTGAAATGTAAATAGGATTGTGTAGACTGAGGAAATGGGTGATTAAAAATGGAAAGCCAGTAAGTATCTGGTCACAGCTGAAGTCAGTAATGTATTAACCTTTGAAGCTCTAAATGGCTAGGGGTCAGGTTACCTGAAAGGGGTGTCTCTTTCCACACATGCTTGCCAAGACCCTGACATCCATCTTCTGAGTCCCTTTATAACGTCTGTCTCATATGATTTTTTTAAAAAAGTATGTTTTTAACTCAATGGCTTGAACTCTATTATATTTTATGCCTTTAGCTCAGTGCTGAACTGCTCAGAGAACTTCAGATATCTGGTAGAATAGAAATGTAATACTAAGCTGTATGGGAACTCACTAAAATGAAATTCAATCTGTAGAATAACATGGTGCTGTTGGGTGATCAGAGCCTGGAATGTTACTGTTAAAAGTTAATTGCCATTTTAGTTGCAACTCCCCCATAATTAGTCATCATTATATAGGTACTTACGGTTTTTAAAATTTTAAAATAATGTTACTTACTTAAATTTACTTAAAATTACTTTGAATGCTACAATTCATTGCCCTATGATACAAAATGTACTCTTCTTACTCATTCTCCCCATCCTACAACAGAATGCAGCACAAGCCAGCATCTGAAATGTATGATAATCCTCTTCAACTATATAGTAAAGCCACATCCTCATAGCTATAAAAGTAATTTTAAAAGTTGCAGTTATCCCCTTGTTAACTGACATAATTTTACAAACAAAATGTACTTAGTTTTGTTACTGGAGAAGAGAATTAATTACAAATATTTCCAAGCCCTCAATATGATTGACATCAAACTTTACTTCTCTTTATTTATTCAAATATTTAAATCTTGCTCTGTATCCAAGGATCTCAGGGCGGTATACAATATAATCAATTTAAGTGACTTAAAACAAAGAGTAATCTAAATTGACCAAAAAAAACCAACCCCTATTAAACAACCTGAGAAATTAAAACCATTCAAAAACTGTAAAATCATTTGAAGATGATTTTAAAGCCATGTATGTCTAAATATTTGGATTATATCAACCAGGCCCCAAAGGCTGTAGCAACCCCACTCCATGATTTTGTGTGGTGCTGAAATGATATCACTGTTGCCGTCAAATGCGACCTGAGTAGACGTTTCTACTAAATACAATGTGAGGCCATTTATAGCTGTTAGGCTTTTAATCCATACATATAGGAAGGAACTTAGCATGCCAGTTCTTAGGGAACATCTTTAACAGCTATTGAGATTCGCAATATAATTCAAAGTACTGAGTTTGAATGAGAAATTCTAAACAGCCTGAAACCAGGGTGTATAAAAAACTACCTGTTCCCACCCTTTGCCCAACTCTAGTGTAGGGTTTTCTCTGTGATACGGCCTCATCTGTGAAAATCTCTCCACTTAGCCATCCATCTGGTAGTTTTTTTTTTGGGGGGAGTGGCAATTTTTAGGCACCAGTCATGCAATTGTCACAGCCACATTCCAGTGCTTTTCCTACATTTCAAAATATCTATAACTAAGGAAATAAGCTGTATACCTGGGCCCTTTTCGCACCCTACCTCGTCGCGGCAGTGGGGAGCAGAGCTCGCGTGAGCAGCCACTTGCGCGAGCTGCTCACGACAGCCCTTTTTACCTCCCGCATTGCCTTCCTTGTAGCATGACCGTCGCACTCGTGCCCCGCCCCTTCCTTCTGCAGCGCAGTCTGGGAGCTGTAGGCTGCACTAGGGGAAGGAAGCGTGACTGGGCCGGCTTGCTGACACACCGCACACAGGTAAGTGCATGAGGGCGCCACGAGCATTGCGCGAGTGCGTAGTATTTTCGGCTTAAAGCCGAAAATCAAAAATTGCACGCGCACCCCACTTTAGCCTCATGAGCATCGCGCGAGTGGGAGTGCATCATACAGAGCGACGCTCCCATTCGCACGACGCTCAAGGGGTGCTCACGCAAAAAAAAAAAAAGCATGTGAAAAGGGCCCTGGTTATGTAGATTTAAATGTGGGTGCAACTGAACCCTTCATCTTGTGTTCCTTAGCAACTCTTATGCAGAAACTTATTGCCTCTGATTTATTGTTGTTATTTCCCATCAAGTTGACTTTGACTTATGGCCTATGAAGGAGAGACCACCAAGATCCCTGGTCACTGGCTATCCTGATCATGACTTGCAAACTCAGGGTTGTGGCTTCCTTGATTGAATCAATGCACCTGTAATGTGGTTTCCCTCTTTTCCCAGAGCCTTCCACTTTAGTAAACATTATATTTTTCCAATGAGTCATGTCATCTGATAATATGTCCAAAGAAGAACAGCCTCAGTTTAGTCATCTTTGCTTCTAGTGAGAGTTCAGGCTTGAGTTCTTCTATGACCCATTAATTTATCCATGGCAATGCATGGTATCTGTATCAGAGGCAATCTATATTGCCTCTGAGACTGAAGGTAATATATAGCAATTTTTAACAGTGACCATCTAATCTCTGAATTTAGATTCCTGAGTTCCATTATTAGGAAAAGGTGGGGTATAAATAAAATGATTTATTGATAATCCAATCCCTTTTTCAGCCATTCAGGTTGGCAGCGATAACTACTTCTTGGGTCAGTGAACTCCACAGTTCAACTATGTGCTGAATTTTCTTTTACCTGTCATGAATATCTATCATGCTGCTGTAAAAACAAGGGTTAAACATCCATTAAGAAAAAAAATCCCAACCCTCTAGTGCGTTCTAGTAAATCTCATCATCAGTGTCTATTAAGAACTAAAGAATTCCATGTCTGCTGCATTCTTTATGATATGAAAGGGCTGATCCCCCCTACCTTTGCTGTCTCTGAGGTAGGTGAAAATTTAGAAATCAGATTGGAGGCCTTTGGGATGGAGTGGGCACCAGGAGTGGAAGCTAGGGAATAATGGGATGGTGTCTGGGTGAATGGATGCTATTGCTGCATCCTGGGGTGAGGCGGGTCCATTCAAAGCATAGCCAGTTCTTTTGCTGAAAATGTCCCGTTTGCTGACAGTCCCTTGCTACCACTAATCATCAGCACTACTAAATAAATAACATCCTAATTATTGGGTCAGTTAGAATTTAATTATTTTCATTAGCTGAGTCACAAACTATAACACTGAAGCTTAATAAAGATGTTTTCTTTTAATTACAAAATTAAGTGACAGCTCCTTCAAGAACTACATAAAAAGCATGAGGTATATGTTAACATTCTTGGAGATGAGGAGTAATCATTATGCATTTTTAATGTTCCGTTTTACTGGGGAAATCTAACACCATAATTCCTGATACAGGTAAAAACAAACCCCATTTTCATGCAGCAGATCTGTAGGTTCAGAAATTCCCCAGGTTTCCCCTGCTATTCAGTGCCCCGTTATTGTTTCTGTTGCTATACAACAGTAATTTCAAACTACACAGTTATAACACCACAATTACACTTTATCCGCGATGGCTCCATCCTATGGCATCCTGAGATTTGCAGTTAGGAAGGAATATTTAGAATTCTCAGCTGGAGAACTCTAGTGCCTCACAAAATGACAAAACTCAGGATTTCATAGGATGGTGCCTTGGCAGTTAAAGTGGAATGTGGCACTGTAATTGTGTAGTGTGAAAGGGCTTCAGGTTTCTGAGAAGATTTTGCTTCCTGGAGCATGAATGGATTAGGACAGCGATTGTTAACCTGAGGTCTGTGGACTCCTGAGGGCCAAGATGTCCTTACGGGGGGTGGGGGGAGAGGGCATGAATGCTTTGAGTTTTTACAGTTAAACTAGAATGGAAGGAAGGAAGGAGAGAGGGAGGGAGGAGGGAGGGAGGACAGATGGATAGTCATACATTGATCTCAAAGAGCAGGAGACTTGTACTGGTGACAGACATTATTTGTACAAATTTTCATTACAATATCTCAAACTGTTCAAAAGTTATGAAATTGTTTGATAGCAAAAAACTTACTCAGCACTTGCTACTTCTGCACATGGTGAGAACATGCAAGTGAATAACATCTAGTGGCTGAGAGAAAGCATCTGGCATTTCTCACTACCATCCATACAGCCTTTGCGTTATATCTTCATGGTCTGCAGCAACAAAAAGACTTAAAGGGGGTCTGTGATAAAGAAAAATTGAATTACCACTGAATCAGGATGTTCCTCAGAATTAAAATTAGCCACTGACTACATGAGCCATGCTCTAATCTTGATGGTTCAAGCAAGCCTTTGCACATAGTACAAGGTTAATATCAGGGGTTTCCCCCCCCTCCTGTGTTAGTTAGATATCACAGTTAGCATAATGGAAAAAGCCTAACTGAAAGTGAAAGACATAGGTCAAAGTGAACCATAGGAAATGATGGAAGAAAAGACAGTGTTTGAGTTTTGACTTTCTGCGTGTTGAGATATGAGATTTTTCCATTAAAGATGTGCACAGGAATCCTGTTCAGTTTTCTTTACCTGCACATATAGGCCATGTGAGTGTTCAGTCTGCATACATGAAAACTAAAAAAAAAAAAAAAAAGGAAGGCAGGAAGGGAAGAAATTGAGCAGAGAGCAGCTGAGTACATGTACATGGGCCCATAGTGCTTCTGCACCCATTGTGCCACTGCAAACAAAGCAAATTGCCCTCAAATCTGTTTCCATAGTCAGCTGATCTTGACTGTTCTGCTGTGATGAAATGGCTGCCCCACTTCTGTGATATTGCAAGGTTTTCCTCCTCACCTCATTGTAGGTTTTATCTCTGGAATGTCAAGGAAAGGGATGTTGCTGATCTGGCACCACTGCTCTCTACTCAAACCCTCCAGTGCAGCATATGTGAAAAGCAAACACACTTTCCCACCTAGATCAAACTGCAAGCAGGTAAAAAAACCTTGCTTGGCTCTGTAGCCAACCAGATAACCTTGCATTAAAATCAAGGGAGGATGAGGAAGTATCAGAAATTGTGGAGGCAGAGGCGAAAGAAGGAGTAGAGAGGACTTAAAAAGCTTTGTAGATTTTTGCTGGGATTATTGTGCACATTGCAGCTGAATATGCCCCATAATAGCAGATGGTAGCTGTTGTGTCAGTACAGTGGTGACTCTGTTCTGGATTTTAGGTCAGATTTTAAAGGAACTATCCCAGGCGCTGAACCCTATCCCCCAAATAGGTTCAGCACTTAACGTTCAAACTTCAACCCCGGGCAGATTTGCTACCTTACCAATAGTAGGAATATTTGCTATCTATATCAAGCAAAGTGCAGCATAACCAGTGCAATATGAGCATTCAGTAGTAAACAGGAGAAAACTACTCAAGATTCTCTTGTAAGCTTAAAAAGGGGGAAAAAATCTTACATTTATTTTTTCAGGAAGTCCATCTTGGATAGGAAAGGAGAAAGACAAAAAGGGTTACCTAAATGTCAATAGAACAGCCACTAAAAGTTGGCTTTCATGAGTGAATGTGTGGCATTTTGAGGCAGAAGCCTCATGGATGCTCCCTTCCAGACAAAGGGAGACAAAAAGATGAACTTTTGGTGTTAAAGGGAAGTGATCTCTTCAGGTAGGAAGGAAGCAAAGAGGCTTGAGTATAAAAATCAAAGAAAGAAGCAAGTGAAACAAAATGACAGACACGTACTCCAGAGCAACCTTTCACTAATCACTCTTTCCAATCACTCTCCACTGGGAGAGGCGGGATAATAATAATAATAATAATAATAATAATAATAATAATAATAATAATAATAATAATAATTATTATTATTATTATTAATAATCACTCTTTCCAATTGCTGATGACTCTTTGCTTCCAACACCAACATGGGTGTCAGCAGCTGCCACTGGTGCCCCATCTCTCTCCAACCTCACATGCTTCCTTCTCAAAGCTTCTTGAATTGGGCGGAGGAAAGTCTGCCTCTGTGCGCACATTACATAACTGCCGGAATGCTGAAAACTGTCCGAGCAACAGCCTATTTGTCTCTTGACACTCAAATAATTCTAGAACAGTAAAATTCTTCCAGTATCTATCATATTCAAATGGCAGCTGCTCTCTTTTATGAGAGACCTTCAGCCACCTGGAAGAAACGATAGCATCTTTCTGCCTTTCGTTGCGGTGTTCTGAATTTACAATACAAATGCCTCTGCCTGGTTTTAGAGTTTGTAATTGGGTGGCCTTAACAAAAAAATGTCAAGAATATTGGTCTGTTATCGCTCCTAGTGTTGTTTTGACAGTGACAGTGGCAGTATGGTCATCTGTCAGTGTTCTCTCTTCATATGCATTTACCTGCAGTGAACTTTTGCTTCAAGGCACAGCTGTCTGACAGAACCAATTATCAATGTTCAAGAAAAATGGGGAGGAGGGATGATCACCGTCTCTTGACATTCTCCCTAATTTTCCATTCTGTTGCAGCCATTAATACCAGAGATATAAAGACAGAAATTGAAGGCCTCTCTGAATGATGTCTTTATCAGATCTAAGGAAGCTTATACCACGTTACATGTCAGATTCCAACAGGCAAATTATGAGGTAATTTAAACTATGAATTTTAAATGGTTGATAAGCTAAAGTTTTTCAACTGGGTTACAGGAACACAGTATGAGAGTCAAATGGAACAATGCTTACTATCTTCCTCTTCATTAGTACCTGTAAAAGAGCTGCTTAAAATAGCAGGAAATATTTCAAAAATGAAAAATGAATTTATAGTTTATAGTCTTTATCTTAAGCTTCTCAGTAGGGCTTGAAATTACACTGTGTGTATGTGATTTTAATTTAGATTTACCTACATGGCTGCATGCTAATTAGATGTGAAATGCAAACATTTAATCTTCAAAACATTCACTCTGGAGTAGTTTCACAGACTTCTTTCTTTAACATGGATTGACAGTGGCAAAGCTTGCATAATTGTAAATCTATACGGTTCTTCCAAGCATGAAGAATGACATCGAGGTTCATATTTGGAGCAGAGGTCTACTCCTTCTCCTGTACTTACTACAATGTATTATTTGAACAGTATTATTGATAACTTCTCCTCTGAACTCTAGCATCAATAAACAACAATAACAACAACAAAAGTTGGGTAGTGCTTTCCCATTCTGTTTAGATAAAATGGCTGGACAAACTGAATCCCATCACTCCCGTTGAAGCAGATTAGTTTCCAGCAGGAGTGGTCAAAGGGTGAGCCACATGTACCCTCTCTGTAAGTCCATTTATGTAACCCACAACCCCTCTCCTGGAGCTCTCTTAATATCCTCTGGGAGCTGAAGAAACATATTTTTTCTATCAATTTTTGCAATTTTTCAAACCACCAGAGGAAGCAGTTTAGTTGTTGAACAAAGAACAGTGTGCCCAATTCCTCCAGAGTAGGACAAGGAAGTCCCCAAGGAAGGGGTATGAAGTGGGGGGCATGAGGGAGGGAGGGAAGGTAAGTAGGTAGGTACATTGGTCAAGATCTTGCATTGTCAAATGTAACAATGACAAGAGAGCACTATTATTGCAGTTATGTCTGACAATGCCAACCTCATATATCGGCAGTTTAGCAGAACCTCGCTAAAGGGAGTGGTACAGATCAGAACACTGGGAAATGATGTATGCTATACTTTCCTGGTTGTGGGGTTCATTGAGAACAGGTGGCTGGAGAGAATCTTTGGGGTCCAGCTATAGCTACTTGTCTCAATGTGATTCATGACTGGGAGAGCACTGCAGACATCATTTCCTTGTGCTCTGTTCTGCAAAACCTTGGAAATTCTTTCACTGGGGTGCTGCCAGGCTGAAAATGTAGGTTTTCAGGAGTCACATTTGGTCATGAATGACTATAAACATGAATCCCCAGCAGTTGTGAGATCATAAGTCCACCTTTAACCAAGGAAAAGGTTGGCAGTCCAGATTTTTGGAAGGGAAGTTAAGGGCCGGATGCAGCCCACAGTGGTTCCTAGGAATAAAAAAATGTACCTCTCTTAGACCTCTGAACGTTGCGCATTGTGGGCAACTATGTCCTACACAGCTGTAGGACTGGCACTGCTATACAACAGTGTGAGAATGACTGTGGAGCTGGCAACATTCCCAGTTCCCCTAACATTTGCTTTCTGATTCAGGCTTTTCTGTCTGTCTAATGTTAGGGCCACCCTTGATCTGCAAGATAACTGGATTCTTGGTCTGTATATTGGTTTGGTCAGGGCACATTAGTTTGCTTCATTTCAAAATAAGGAAAGAACATAAAATGATTTTAAAAAAAATAAGGAAAGAACAAAATTCTCCAACATTTCTATGTTCAGATCAACTGCTCCCTGAGGCTTTTAACTGGATCTACCAAAGATTGATTGTGGGACATTCTGCAGGCCAAATAGAACTGTAATCAGCCCCCAAACCCCATATGTATGTGATAGTTGGAGTGGGCAGGTATTATGAGGAAAAGCAGCAATCTAAGGCCCTTTCTGCACGAGGTGACTGAATCGCTCCATGCCGTTACTTACCGGTTCTTCTTGACTCGAAGCAATGCGGACTGTCCCTTAAACCCTTCCGCAAGGCTCCTCTCTTGGTTCCAGGGCGATGCGGAGCAGTGCAAGGTCTTTAGATCTGCACTGATGAGGCTTACAAAATGGCAGCTTCTGGTTGTTTGTGGGTCCGGACCAACCACTGAAGCTGGCCATGCCCACAGCCTGCCCTCCGCAGATCTCAGGCTCGCATTGGTGCGAATCTGTGCATCTGCACAAATGAGCAGGAACGAAATGGTGCGCTCTGGAACATTGAAAGACCTGTTTTTTTCTGGTCTTCACTTAGTGCACTGGTGGACCACTTGGGGGCGTTTTGGATCGGACTTAGGTGCAGAACTAAGGTAAATAGTCCGAACCTAGTCCGATCCAAGGTGCGGACGACCTCCGTGACAGGACGCCTTGGTCCGTCTTAACTTCCTCATGCGGAATGGGCCTAAGTTAATGCTATATTTTCAATAAATGAATTACTTCTTAGAAGGGATCTAGTTTTTTTGTTGATTTTTTTTTGTTGATCATTTTCCCTGATGCTATATCGTGTAGAGAATTTCACTGGGCAATAGTGAAATGTGGGTGATCAGGAGGAAATTGGTTTTGTAGATAGGATTTTCAGTGGCAGCTTTATGTATCTTTTTTGAGGAAGTAGTTCTGCCTACACTCCAGAGAGGGAAATGTACATTTCTCTGTTTAGTGGTAGTGAATTGAGTATAGACAACACACTCACTGATTTTAATAAAAGAAATGTATAGATGAGCTTAGCCCTTTCCCGCTGAAATCAGCAGGAATGGATGCAACTTTTTCTATATGACAGTGAACAGGCAAAAAAATTGTCTTATGCCATATTGGTTCATGGCACAGACAATTTTTTTAAATTTTTCCTCTTCTTATGTAACATATGTCCTGGCATCTGCCTTTGTGTGATATGGCACTAGCTTCTGAAGGCATCTGCTGGATACAGAGATATAGAAACATAATTTTAATATGGGGACTGTATGTCCATACATATTGTGGGTTCATTTTGTGTGAGAAGTAAAAATATTTTTAAATGAACACTCTGTTCTCTCAGGCCCGACCGTTTCCAAGGGTGTATGTGTTCTCTTCAGGACAGGAGGTTTAGGGGTGTTTATGTAAATATAACATGAGTACAGCTGGAGGTACATCATTAAAAATCCTGCCACATGCCCCAAATTTCACTATCTGAACATTAATTTTCCATGGAAACAGCCAGTATATTCTGAGCTTGGAATGGACTCCAGCATCCATAAACTTCTGTGCAAGTTACCAGTATAGGTTTATTGTTATACACACACACACACACACACACACACACACACACACGCATGCTCACTTAGAATAACATCATCCCTGGTGAACCATGGTGGGGGCAGGGGAAGTAAGCCTGCTTCTAAGACAATCCATGGTCACTTCTCCTATATTCTACAAAGTCTGTAACTTAGAGCTACTAGCCACCTCTGCATAACAAAGGGAAGGTATTAGGCATTTTCCCAACATCTTAGAAAGTCCAAGGGCTAGATCCTGTTAGTGACATATGGACACAGCCACCTATATGTCACCAACAGGATTCTAGTCCTAGTCAGAGCTCTGGACTTTCTAAGTATTCTGTGAAAATATTATGCTAGCAGTTATAACTTTTTATGTATTACACAATAGTCATATTAAGTTTGCATTTGTGCAAGCACAGTTCCAGAAGCATAACCCTTTTCACTCCCTCTTCTCCCCACTCTCCTCTTTCTCCAAAGATTCTTTTCATGCTACTGGTATGACATCCACTAAACTTGCAGTACTTCCCTGTGCTATCTGGCAAACTATTTGCCATCGTTGACTTCATTCATGCTAAATCATAATAATTGTATCAATGGAGTATAAGTGGATATTGGAGATAGCATGATCCATACCTTTTGTATCCCTCTCTTTGTATTGCATATTCACTTTTGTGAAATAGAAGTGAACATCTGGACCACCAGATATATGTCTGGCTGTGGAAAATTGCTATTCTCTATTAAAGTGGTACAGTTAAACCACCATGCAACTCCTCTGGATTTACACTGCAGAAACCCACTGAAAGATCTTGGCCCAGATATATAACACAGATTGATAGAAAACATGTTCACTGAAATTTTAAAATCAAGATGCTTGCCATTTGATCTGGTAATAGTAATGCAGTATTATGTCGTGGTGGACTGAGATTCTTCCCGACATCTTCCTAGTGAAGTGGTAGGAATCATGTGGTCCTTTAAATGCTGGATTACAACTCCCAGACTTTCTCAGCATTGTCTATACTGGATGGAGATAATGAGAGCTGCAGTCTAACAACTTTGGGATGACTGCACAATTCACATCCCTGTCCTAGCATATAGGCTAGGCAGTGGTATGTCAAGCTACATAACTCCTATGCCTAGTTCCTTATCCTCTGTTACAACCAACTCATTGAGCTGCAACCAGTTCGCATTGCGCCCATTTAACTCACCCTTTTTTTGAGCATAGATCTTGTTTCTTCGCCATCCTGTGCGAGTATTTTATTTCACATTTCATTGCCACATACTAGGACAGGATTTGCACAAATGTTAATCTGAAATTCAGAAGGAAATTAACTGAAACTAATTAATTAAATTGTTATTTCAGTTACTAACATAACTTCATAAATATGTTCTATAAAATGCAATAGAGTGTGTAACACTGAGAATACATTGCTTCCACTTCTGCACATGCAGAAGCATTATACAATCTTATATTTAAAAGTGGATCAGTTCATTTTATCTAATCGTCTCTTCCAGATTGGTCTAAAGTAGAGTGAGAACTCACAATAAGCTCTTTGGTTTTTGGTGGTTCTTCTTGTTTCAGTGTCCACTCACTCCATTTTTGAGAAGGAGCTGTTTGTAGCAATTTCTTGGGGCTGATCTCAGTCTTAAAAAAAGGGAGGAGTATATGGTTCGCTCAGGTGATCTTATAGTTTGAAGGGTAAATGTTCTCTTCTGAATTTTCATTTTTTAAAAAGACAGTTAGGATGTTCATAGTGCAAACGTGCCATTTCAGTAATGAGCTATAGTACTATAACTCTAAGAATTTGTTTTTAAAAAGGAAAGGAGATGAAGAAAGAAGACTTTTTTGTTCTGTTATGTTTTGGAATTTAAAAAAACAACCAACAACTGCAGGGTGAGAACAAAATGTTGCTACTTTTTTCCCTAAGAATTGCCAGAAAATAGTCCAGAACAAAAGAAATGCAATTTGGATACTTTAAAAACCCCAAGAATTACAATAACAAATATTACCCCACCCCAGATGTTTGCCCTGGAAGATAGAACAAAAAGTAACCTGGCTTCCATGTCTCTGTTCTGTTGCAGAGTCCCTCCCCTCAGTACTGTGGCCCAATTGTTTAGACTTTTCTATCTTAGTAAAACTGGAATGACATTGAAACTTCTGTCAGTCTAGTGGAAGACTGATGGGCAGATGGTTTTCTTTGTGGGCCTAGGAATGATATCACAGAACTCATCCTACATTATATACATTTCCTTTAGTCCACAAAATCTAGGAGTGTCATCTTTTAATTTGGCAATTTATCAGTGATGTATGTAAGTCTTTGACTCGAGTCAATTTTCAAGTCTGGGAGCCAACTTTATACCTCAAACCTGTATTCCAGAATTTCTGGATGGAGTTGAATAAAGTCAATTTTAACAATTCAAGCAGAGCCGGCCTCTATTTTTGTGATTTTACCATTTGCAGCTTCAGAAGTGGGAAATAGGGTCCTTCCCATTTTCTAAGTAAGAAGTGGGGAATAAGATCTTTCTTGTTCCCCATTACTGAAGCTTCAAGAGTTTTAGAAGGAAGAATCCTTCTTCCTTAACCCCATTGCCTAACACATTTTCTGTTCCCCTCTGAGATGGATTCAAGCTGCAGGAAAGAAGATTCCACCTTAACCTCAGGAAGAACTTCCTGACAGTCAGGGCTGTTTGGCAGTGGAATATGCTGCCTCGGGGTGTAGTGGAGTCTCCTTCCTTGGAGGTTTTTAAGCAGAGGCTTGATGGTCATCTGTCAGGAGAGCTTTGAGGGTGTTCCTGCATGGCAGGGGGTTGGACTGGATGGCCCCTGTGGTCTCTTGCAACTCTACATTTCTATGATTCTATGATTCTATGAGATATGCACCCTGCGCTCTAGGTACAAATCTTGCCTTCTGCTCTTAGGAAAAGTTTCAGAAAGCTCCTCCTCCTATATGAGGGCATGCTCATCAAATTTGCAGATGACACCAAATTGGGAGGGGTTGCTAATATGCCAGAGGACAGGATCAAAATTCAAAATAACCTGGATAGATTGGAGAGCTGGGCCAAGGCTAACAAAATGAAATTCAACAGAGAGAAGTGTAAGGTCCTACACTTAGGTAGAAAAAATGGAATACAGAAATATAGGATGGGGGACACGTGGCTGGATAGCAGTATGTGTGAAAGGGATCTAGGAGTCTTCATAGACCACAAGCTGAACATGAGTCAGCAGTGTGATGCAGCAGCCAAGAAAGCCAATGCAATTCTCAGCTGCATCAATAGGAGTATGGTGTCTAGATCGAGGGAGGTACTGGTACCACTCTACTCTGCTTTAGTTAGACCTCATCTTGAATACTGTGTCCACTTCTGGGCACCCCAATTCAAGAAGGACATGGTCAAGCTGGAGCAAGTCCAGAGGAGGGCAACCAAAATGGTGAGAGGCCTGGAAGTCATGCCCTCTGAGGATAGACTTAGATAGCTGGGTATGTTTAGTCTGTAGAAGAGAAGGTTAAGAGGGGACATGATAGCCATGTTTAAATATTTGAAGGGATGCCATGTAGAGGAAGGAGAGGGCTTGTTTTCTGCTGCTCCAGAGAACAGGACAAGGTGCAATGGATTCAAGCTGCAGGAAAGAAGACTCGGCCTGAACCTCACGAAAAACTTCCTGACAGTCAGGTCTGTCTGGCAGTGGAATATGCTGCCTCGGAGTGTAGTGGACTCTTCTTCCTTGGAGGTTTTTAAGCAGAGGCTGGATGGCCATCTGTCGGGAGTGCTTTGAGGGTGTTCCTTCATGGTAGAGGGTTGGACTGGATGGCCCGTGTGGTCTCTTCCAACTCTACATTTCTATGATTCTATGATTCTATATGTACAGGGGACAGGCTGCTGAGCAGACCTCAACTTCATCTCAAGTTCATTGCCTAGCCCATTTGCTCTTCCCTCTGAGAAATGTGTCCACCCTTTAAGATTGAAAAAGATCATTATGTGACCAGTAAGTTATAAGATTTCTGGATGAATGTGTCATTTTACTGAACCAAGTGTAGCAAGTCAGTCACTAAAAATACGCAAGTCTCAAGTCAAGTTGAGTAGGTGTGTAATTTTTGCTGAGTCAAGTTCGAGTCGAGTCACTGAAGTGACCTAAGGCCATTTCTGCATGGGGTGAGGGAATTGCCCCGCGCCACTACTTACTGGATCTTCTGGCTCCCTGGTCTGGTCCAGGCTGCTCTGGAGCAGTGCGTGGTCATCAATCCGCACCGCTCCAGCGTCCAAAATGGCAGCTTCCGGTTGGTCGTGAGTTTTGATCAACTGCTGAAGCTCACCAGCCTAAAGCATGCCCTCGGCAGATCACAGGCTTGCATTGGTGTGAGCCTGTGAATTTGCACAAGGGACAGGCTCGCAGTGGTGCGCTCCATGCTTTTGAAAGACCAGAAAAATCAGGTTTTTCAAAAGCACGCTGGAGGACCACTTTGGATCGTTCTGGAGCAGACTGAGGTGTGGATCTACACTAAGTAGTCCGGACCCAGTCTGCTCCAAGGTGCAGACATCCTCCATGGAGGACGGACTGCACCATTTTAAATACTCCGTGTGGAAGTGGCCTAAGTCTGACTTGAGAGTCAATTGATTTGAGTCTACATCACTGCAATTCATAAAGACTATTCATGTCAATGTGGCAAAATGATCCAGAGGTCTGTGACCTCTGAACCTGAATTATACAATCATTTCAGATTTGGCCCTGCACCTTTTGGTTAGAAGCCTAGATGAAAATATTTCCGGATCAGGCACTTTCAGGCCTTGGGATGCAACACTATTGTGGTGATATCATTGTTTCACCAGGACCTAGATGTCATTGCTCTGCTTGTACTTTTGACCACTCCTCCCTTCCTCTCATTCCCTTAGAGGGGAGATGTTGGGTGCTTTTCATTTTAGGTAGTAAAGGCCTATTCTTTCTCATTTTGCTTATGGTTTTCTAGCAGTATCTCTGTGTTTGTGATTCTTTAAAATCCTCTGATGTGCTGAAGATGTGTGCCTTATTTTCATTTTGATTCTGAGCAGGAAGTCCTGGGAACATCTATGAGAAACATTTTTATTCTGTTTTTCAGGAGAAGGAGGAGATTAATCTGTGTGGATGGCACAGACCTGCAAATGGAATTTTACCCCCTCCACTTACAGAACCTGCTAATCTTTTGAGGTCTTGCTATTTGTCTTGTTATCAGGAAAAAAAATGCAGGAGAAGCATTGTGTAGGGCATTTGGAAAGGCTATTAATGTTCACTTAACATTTGGTAGAAAAGTTCTTTTTTTCCTATATAAAGTACTTTAGAAAATTCAAGGGGCTAATACAATGGTCTTAGCAGAAAATACTCCTCACTTTGTAGAGTGGAAAAATATAACTCCAAAAAATGGGACTTTGTTGAACATTTTTGACCTTCTAATGCAGTTACTTAGCTCTGTGAGTTGATTTTCTTGCTGTGTAGGCACTTAACTGTTATATAGTGTGAAATGCTTACTTCTTATCAAGCAAGTGACATACTAGAACTTTCTAAATTATTCCAGGCTTTTCACAATTTTTAAAAAATGTTTTGTTCTGCTTTTCACCTACTATTTTCACTTTCATTGCCAGGACCTCTTCTCCTCAGGCAGTCCATTACTCAAAATAACTTGTCTTTTCTTTAGTGCAGATGACTTTTTAGGAAGTCTTTGGGGAGAAAAAAGAAGGTAAGCTGTGTTTGGGGGGCATCCTTGACATTTTTTAAAGGTTTTGTGGGTGTTTTGTTTGTTTTTGGCTATGTTTTCTCCCTGAGTATATCATCTATGGGAGTGAGGGTTCTTTTGAGTCACTCACATGCTTGGGGGTGGAGCTAGAAGCCACTAGCCCTATATAACTGCTGCCTCAGTCTTTTGAGCTCAGTTTCTGAAAGAGAGCAGAAGGTGAACTGTGTTTTGGGGGGGTCATCCTTGACTTTGTGTATTTTTACCACTCCACTGTGTAGGGGCCTTTTTTTTTTTTTGGACTGTGTGATCTCCCTGAGCACATGGTCTAAAGAGACAGAGCTTCTGCTAAATCACTGACATGTTTGGAGGCAAAGCTAGCACCCACTAACTCTATATAACTGCTGCCTCAATCTTTTGAGCTCATTCTCTGAGGGCCAATGGCACATGCCTTGCGGCATGCACAGTCATATCAGTGAGAGTTGTTACAATCTGAAAAGGATGAATAAATAACTGCAGGGATGGAGGAAGAATGATTTGCTGTTGTTTGCTGCAATGTGTGTGCAATATCTGTATTCTTGCCAGAAAACCCCACTGATTACGTTTGTAGCAAGTGCAAACTTGAAGCTGTGTCTTGAGACTCTTTGACACATCAGAGAACACAAGGACTTTCTGGATACAACAAAGAGAGAATTGGTTCTACAGAACCAACAGGAAGAAACTTTCAATGAAAACAAATAGGACTATGACACTGAGGCCTTTTCCACATTTTGTTTTTAAAACGGGGCAGCGTGTCCTCCAGTGAGGATGTTTGCACTTGGGAGCGAACTGGGTCCAGACTACTTTCTGTAGTTTCGGACTTCAGCCCGCTCCGGAACGACCGGAACTGGTGGTTTGCCGTGCTATTGAAAGACCGCTTAAAACAGGTCTTTCAATAGCCCGGTGCGCCCCAGTCCATCGCTGCGCTCCTGTGTAGATCTGCAGGCTCACATCAGCGCGAAGCTGCAGATCTTCCGGGAGTGGGCTTCCAGCTGGCAAGCTTCTCCGGTTGGTGGAGAGCCTCCACCAACCGGAAGCCTCCATTTTTGTCCCTGGAGCAGTGTGTAGCGCAGGCACGCACTGCTCCAGATCAGCGTGGATTGTCGAAGGGAGCATGCCAGTCCGGTGAGTAACAGACTGCCCCGTTTTCTTCCCAAAGTGAGAAAAAGCCCTGAGAGACCACTTGGAGATCAGTTACCATCAGGAGCAGACCATGTACAAGGGATTCAGAACCATTCCAACTAAGCAACCATTTCCTACGTGAAGAGATGCAAACAGGAGACCAGCAGCAAGAGACACTCCATGCCAGGGAAGATGCCAGCAAGAAGAAAAGAAACTAGTGACCAGATTTGCCAAGATAGTAAGCTGGATGAGGCTAATAAGCAGAATAATTAAATGTAAACTTTGGATGTATAAGAAAGTGTTGGCTAATTTATGTGGATATTTGGCAGAATGATACAGTGGACAATGGATTCTCCTTCATCCATGCACGACAAATTTATGTTACAGTAAATTGGCCATAAATTGGCCCATGCTGAACTGGACGTTGGTTATGCAACCTATGAAGAGCCAGTGTAACATAGTGCTTTGAATGTTGGACTAAGACTCTGGGAAACAAGGGTTCAGATCACTGCTCATCCCTGCCAACCCACTGGATGACCTAGAGCAAATTACACTCTCTCAGCCTTTGAAGAGGGAAACGACAAAATGCTTCTGAATAAATCTTGCCAAGAAAGCCTGTAAGTCAGACATGAGGGCAGATAACAAGAACATGCAAAGCATGTTTGTATTGTAATAAATATATGGAGTAGAAATAAACCCCCCTATTTAGAATCTCACATGGCTGAATTTGGCTGAACATCTCATATGGCTGAATATGGAACATAGATTTCTGTGAGTGTACTGACCATGTTCTCCAGCTATTACCAATAATGGTAGAGTGATTTTTAAGCTGCAGTTCAATATACACATTTCAGGGCATAATGGCCAAGGAATGTAGGACTTACTTCTGAGTAGACTTGTGTGAACCTGCTGTACCAGATCACAGGTTTAGTTATAATGTAAATTTCAGATGTGAAGGATGTAGTTGAACTTTTCATTGGCAGATTTACAGTAAAATCAAATATATACACTGTCCAAAGATAAAAGAAGAATTAAAAACCTGCAATCAGACTTATGGAGGAAAAAACACCATAAACTGGATTGAGATGTTGTGATAAGGTGACTGCTCTCTTTGTAGATATTTGCATGAAGAGCTTTTGGAATTGGCTCATCTTCATTCACAATATTAAAAACCTGTCAATGACCCTGCCAAGTATCCATATTTATGAAGTAAACATTCTTTTTTCTTCTCTAGCTTCCAATTATATCCCTGAAAAAGGATAGTAACAGAAATGTATGTACTGACATTTTATTTTGGAGAAGCCATTGGCTAGTAAGCATTAAAATATAAATATATTTTTCTAGTTTAATACTAGAAATATGAAGCACTAGAATTATTCTAATAACTAGAATTATGCTTATTGCATATCTTGTATGATCTTTTTGGGATATTGACCAAGAGTAATATGTTGGAAAAAGTTTATTCTCTTTGGGTGTCTTATCAATAATGCATTTTTCCAGGGACAGAATGCAGAAGATATGGGTTAGCCTACCAGAGGTGTCTGCAGGATAAAGTTAAATGAAAGGATTCTGAAATATTAAGACACATCAAGACAATTTTAATTACCTTTATTCTTTGTCTGGAGCATGCTGATGGACAGTCCAAGAATGAAGTATATTGTAGTATGGGAGATCTTATATACTCATACATGTGGTTACCACATCTTGTCTTACAAGAGGTTTTGGTCTGTGTTAATTCTGCTCATGGCATCATTGGAGTCCTCTTTCCATAATACTTAGCTCCTTCACACAGCTGGATGAATCTTAGAAACGAAAGAGCTGGAGACTGTTAGACTGAAGCCAAGGGTTGCACACTACAGCCTGCAGGAGACATGAAAACTCCCAAAGCTGTTTTTGTAACCTCCACCAGTACTCCACAGACCACCCCCTTTGTCTGTCCTCTGAAGGAAATTATCTTTCCTGGAAATCTCCAGGAGAGGAAAATAATCTTTTCAGTAGTTGGCAAATCCTCCCCCACCTCTTTTAAACATTTTTTAAAACCCTGATTTTTGAAAGCAGGAGCCCTTTCACACTATGCAATTATAGCACTACGATTCTATTTTAACTGTCTTGCCAACATCCTCTGTAATTCTAGGATTTGCAACTTAGGGTGGGATATTTACAATTCCTAGGTAGCGACCTCTAGTGCCTCACCAAATTACAAACCCTAGTATTCCACAGGATGTAGCCATGGCAGTTAAAGTGGAATTATAGTGCTGTAATTCTATTGTATAAAAACCCAAATTGGCCACTTCTGGTTTTGATTTGTTTCATTTATAAAATGTTGGGACAAGTCATACAGGCCCCAGAGGGTCTCAGGTGTAGAAAAATGGGCTCTGGACCTGCCATGTTTGCCCATCCTTAGCTTAAAACTATCTATCTGGGGGTGGGAGCCTCATTGCAGATCAGATCATGTTGCACTTGCTTCTAAGTAAAGAGGAAAGAAAGAGCTTCGCTGCATAGTATGTATTTAGCATATTCTATAATAGGTTATATATTACATTATATATATTAGGTCTAAGTATCTGAACACATCCAAGAGCTGATAGAGCATCTTGATAGAAGGAAATGATGTACACTACCTCTGAATGTGGAGACTCGCACTCGTAGATTGTATACTGTAAGAAAATGATAATCATGCCATCATATGGCTATATCTGGAGCACAGACTGAATAAGTTCCTTGAAGGGATCATGTAGCAGAATTTTCCAGAAATTCCATTCCTGGAAATAGCAGCAGTGAAGATTAAAATATGAACCAGAATTTTATGTCCAATAATACAATCAATTGTTCTTTCAATTATATCTTTATATTGGGAAGGTCCACAGCTTAGTAAAAGAATACATACTTCTGTATGGAAAAGCACTTGTTTTACCTGCAGATGTTCCTAGGTTCAATCTCCAGAATCCTAAGGTTGTGCTGGGAACGAAACCCTGGGCAACCAAGTGCCAGTCACTGGAGATAGTGTCAAGCTATATGGACCAATTGGTTGATACAGTATAAAACAGTTTCCTATATTCCTTGTAAACAAATAAATTTGAAGTCTATATACTCCTGAAAGTTCCAACACTTTAAATAATCAGTCATCCCATTCCATTTATTGTCCTGCTGAAATGCTCCATGAATAGGCCAGTTTGAAGTAAAACAGAGGACTAAAATGGAAAGGGTAAATTTAAGTACTATAAAAAACTAGTAATTTAATTCTTCACTAAGTTTCTTCTCAAAGATATCAATGAGTGATTTCTGCAATTTTCTTCCCACTTGAAGAACTTTTTTTAAAAAAAACTCACAGTTTTTGCAGTTTGGGACTTATTCTGTTCAAAAGTAGCATGTATTTGTTTTGTGCAGAAAACAGCATTTTCTACATGGAAAACAGTATTTCAACACAATAAATATTAATTCCTGCAAAGAAAATGCTGTTTTCTGTGCAGAAAATACTGATTTCTCTGTAAATCAACAATGTGTAAATTTTATAAAGAATAAATCTCCAGTTACAGGGTTTTTGTGTGTTTGTGCACCGGAAACAGCATTATCTTCATGAAAAATAATGTTTCAGTGTAAATATATTAATACATGTACATAAAATATTATTTTCTATGCAGAAAAAAGCTGTAATTGCACATGGTTGATTTGAATACAAATCAGTATTCTTTTCACAGAAAAATGTCATTTTCTCTTCAGGAATTAACATTTCTGGTGTTGAAATGTTATTTTCCATGCAGAAAATGTTTTCTGCACAAAACAACCAAGTACAAATCTTGTACACAATAAGCCCTGAACTGCAAAGATTCTTATCAGTCAAGAAGTCTTCTCATTATGATTTTTTTCAAATATTTTTAAAAGTCTTTCCATCCCTAAACCAGTAGTGAGTTTAAGCATCTTGCATGGCTATACAATTCTGTTGGCATATATAGGTAAGATAGTTGACTGTAACCACTTCATACTATTTTGCAAATACCTGAACAATCATAGGCCATTTCTGCACGGGGCGAGGGAATCGCCCCGTGACACTACTCACCAGACTTTTGGGCTCCCCAGTCCAGTCCATGCTGCTCCAAAGCAGCACGTGGCAGCCGCTTCGTACTCCTCTGGGGACGAAAATGGTGGCTTCCGGTTGGTTGAGGGTCTCGACCAACCGCTGAAGCTCGCCAGCCTAAATTCTGCCCCCGGCAGATCGCAGCCTCACACCAATGAGAGCCTGCGAATCTGCATAAGGGAGCAGGCTCGTAGTGGTGCGCTCCATGCTTTTGAAAGACCTGTTTTTAGCGGTCTTTCAAAAGCACGCTGGACGACCACTTGGGGTCATTCCAGAGCGGGCTGGGGTGCGGATCTACGTTGAGTAGGTCTGACCCAGTCCACTCCCAGGTGCAGACGTCCTCCCTGGAGGATGCTCTGCCATAGTCATTTTAGAGTGATGCAATTTAGTATGGTGTAAAAGCTTGATACTCCAAAAAGTAATGCAGTCTCTCATAAGAAAAAACAAAAGCATGCTTACATAGCATTTAAAATGGAAGACAATATTATTTTATTATCTACAGACAAATAAAATGGCTAACTGGTAAGAACAGTTAAAACCTAAAAATCTAAAAAGTAGGCTTGAAATTTCCAAACAGAATTAATGTATAGACTTTTCTAAATATTGGAGGATTGATTTATTCCTTGTCTGTTTCCTGCAAAATAATAAGGAATGAGGAGATCTCCATAAAGAAATCTGCATTCTTTCCCTGAAGAGACAAGAAGACAGGAGACAGAAATATTGGCTGAATGTGTGCATAAGCTTCCTTTTCCTCCCACAAATTTTCATCCTGACAATACATTCCAATAAGTATTGCAGGAGAGGGCAGGATCAGTTCTTCTATGCCTTTGGGAGATTTCTTTGCGGGTAGCACACTATGCAATTATAGCAGTATGATTCCACTTTAACTTTAATGGTTATATTCTGTGAACTTCTGGGGTTTAAAGTTTGGTGAGTCACCAAAAATCTCCAGGTGAGAATTTTAAATACCTCTCCCTCCCATGCAAATTCCAGGATTCTATAGGGTGTTGTCATGGCAGCTGAAGTGAAATCATAACATTATAATTGTGTAATGCTGGTCTTGTTTTTATTGTATTTTCCATAATTCCACTGGCATTTTTATTCTGTCCAAGTTCCAAGTTAGGATTCAGTTTCAGCTTGGAAATTCATGCATATTTTTGTGGATGCCTTTTCTCCAAATGTACATATTTGTATGCATTTTTTTCCAAAATACACATTTCTGTGTACATTTTCACCAATGAGTAAGGCATGCTTGTGGATATTTATTTATTAGTCTATACATCATCTTTCATCTTGCATATTTTTGAAAGGCACATTTGCACATTTTCCCCCCTCACTGGAATTCAGTCCATGAAACATACAGAGTTCTGAAGCAAGATGCACTTTATTCCATTAGTCTTGAGAGGAGGCATGAAATGGATATTTTCAAAGGGAAACATGAACTCAATGGATTCCTTTTCCTGTCCCTAATGTGGGTACTGAGATATTTTTGGTTTGAGCCGCAACTGTCATGCACATTTCTAAAATCATATTTATTTGGACAAGGACAAATAAGATAAAAGTATACACTCCTAATTAGTTGATTATGTATTTTTCCAAGCACATGCAATGTCCCACAGAGCAGCATATTTTCTAGCCATTTTAGGACATAACAATTGCAGTTTATTTTAGTTGACTTGTGTGCAGGGATACTCATGGAACAAAGCATAAATTGTTTTGAAAATCCTGCAACCCATTAATGGTGCTCCTGTGCTTGACCCAACCCACATGACTGCCCTTTGTATATTGTATTGAGTTCACCAAGACTATGCTTTGACTCTAAGCCTGACTAAAGCTGGATGAAGAACTCTCCTAATATGGGGTCTGGCAAATCTAGCATTTCTATATCCAGCTTCAATACATTTGATATTAACTGAATGCCTAATACGTTTCCAGCAAACAAGCATTAAACATAACAGTTTCTAAGGGAATACAGAAGATGATTTTTTTTCATGTCTATGCCTGAATTTTATCATACGTGAGATTGTATTTCATTTTTTTTATTATATGGAAAGATAAGAGTAGTTTCATAATATATATGGCAATTATGTTTAGAAAATGCAACTGCAACACTAGTTGGATAAGATTTAGTCATTCTTAAGAGCAGATCCACTGAAATAGTTAAAACAGTCAGGACTAACTTATGGCCCATTGATTTCAGTGGGCCTTTTCAAAACATCCAACTATTTTGCTATGGGTAGTACTAAAGAGGTGTAGGTATTTGAAGAACAGTGTACTTGAGAGCTATGCTACCCCTAGTATTCCTGCTATCCACTAGAAATCCATTTCATATTCCAGGCAGCAAAAGAGCTGCCTTTTGAACTTATTGTTTTTCTTCCCTTCTTCAGTGGTGAGTCCTTCACTGGAATTGTTTCCCCAAGGCAACATGTGTGGATTATAGCCTTAGTCCTAATACTGGAGGATGAGACATATAAATAACAACATGCCATTAAACAGTTGATTTGATGAATCTACTCTCATGGGACTACCAGTAGGATTCAGGACCATAGGCAACAAATTGCCTGATGGGGCACCTATATGTTAAATTGAACATCTGCTCTCAAGTGTATAGATCAGAGGCGAGCAACTGCACAGAGGACATAGGACATTTTTCTCCCTGTCCTACTCCTCTGAGTGAGCCACACCATCATAGCAACTTAAAAACACTGGAATAGGTAGAGATAAAAATACATGTACTTAAAAATATACAAAAAAGTATCTAAAAGTAATCAAAATAATGTGTGGAATTTTAAACAAAAATGTTTCCATTGAAAAGGCATGGAATAAAAACAGGAAGTATTAAATCCCTTTCTTTGTAAACAGTCAAATCCCCCCAAATGTAGGAGTTTTTAAAATTTTCACCTGTTGTTGGAAGCAGTACAAGAAGGGACATAGTCTCGCTTCCCTAGAAACAGAGTTCTAGAGCCTGGGAGCAACAGTCAAGAAGGCCCTGTTCTATATTCCCACCAAACATATCTATGAAGGTGTTGGAACTACGAGAAGGCCATCGCCAGAAAATCTCAAAGCCCAGGCAGACATTTATGGGATAATATGGTCTTTCAGACAGTGTGGACCCAAGCTGTGTGGGGCTTATAGCTAATAATCAGAGTTTTGCATTATGCCTGAAAAAATATTAGTGGACTTGTTGTTACAACAGAGCTGTGCACTCCCTGTAACAAGCTCTAGACAATGGTATGGCAGATGCTTTTGGGGCCAACTGAGATATCAAATGCAGCCCCATGTAGAATGTTTTACACTAATTCAAACAGGATGTAACTAAAGCAAGTATCACCATAGCCTTCCCTCTGATATATCGTTTTCTATGTGCAAGAGATTGGAGGGATGGTACTGAGAGCCATTAATTCATATGAAAACCCATCTTCAGTGGTATAGACAGACACAGAATTGCCACCTTGGTGATAACTTATTTTATTTTTATTTTTATTTATTTATTACTTATTTGTATCCCGCCTCTCCATATGGATCGAGGCGGCGAACAACTTACAAATAGCATGTATTTCAATACATTTTTCTATACATGCCCCCAACGAGCTGGGTACTCATTTTACCGACCTGCGGAAGGATGGAAGGCTGAGTCAACCTTGGAGCCCGGCAGGATCAAACTCACAACCTTGTGGCTTGCAGTACTGGCATTTAACCACTGCGCCATCAGGGCTCCTTATGAACTTATGAGCCTGCTGCTACTTCATTCACCATTATGCAAGTTAGAGTGGATGAATGCACAATCTTGTTTTTCTAAAGATCCCACAGATCCATTTGCTCAGTGACTATGGTCCAACAGCAAACTGCTGTTATCAAAAGCCTAGTGTAGAGGCAAGAATGCCTTCATTTAACCACTCCTGGCATGACCCAATACTTTGCATCTCCTTGATCTGGGAAAATGACAATGTATACTTTGTGTTTGGGAGAACTCATAAACATTCAATCTGTGTTATATTACCAGTGACAGTTTCCCTGGGCCCATTTGTTATCTGTTTAAACTCTCTGCTAAATATAACTCATGAAATGCAGGTGTTCAATTGTGATGGGAGAATGGATAAGGGAGGGGAGAAAGAAGGAGAGCTTTAGGTTCAGTTGCTAAGGAAACTGCTCCTTTTCAGTGTGTTCAAAGTGCCAGCCCCAGCTAGACAAGCTTTAGATGTTTGCTGGCACAATGCCATCTGCTACAACTTCTTTCTCTGTACAGTGTTAGTTTGCTTTCTTTGGAAAGCAGTTGCAAAGGGAAACAAAATACGTGAATTGGCTGCACATCGTGGTGCCAACAACTTCTTTTCACATAGCTTAAATACAACTCACTTTTGTTTTGGTAGCTTGGCTGCCCAAATCTCATTTTTGTCTTTGGGGACAGCATTCACTTATAGTCCTTACTGAGGGCCCAAGTGGGGCTGACCTGGGAAATTTACTGCCTGAGGCACAGCAGTAAATAGTGCCTGCTAAATTATACAATGACTATCTGTTTTATTTGTATTCTCCCTTTCACCTGGTTGGTGCCCAAGGTGGTTTACCAAAATCTAAAATAGGAAAAAAGACCTGTTCATAAAAAGTTAAAGCACAATTACAAAGCTATCATATTAAAAGGCCATTAATTTTTAAAAAGTGTGAAATCATTTAAAAGCATAACAATAAAGTTAAAAATACAGCACACACATACTGTATTCATTAAATGCCTGTTTGAGGGGGAAAAGGGTTTACCAACAAATAGTGAGCAGAAAAGGGGCCAGCCTAGCTTTCTGTGGAAGGAAATTCCATGGCCTGGGAGAAGCCACCAAGAAGGCCTTTTATGTGTTGTCACCAGAGTGTGATTAAAGTCACTTTATTTTGCCACATTAGGCGGAAAGGTCTGCTGTTGCCTCCTTTACAATAAAAATATAACTTTTAGGTTGCACCAGTTAACTAGTTTACCAAGTTGCCATGCTTTCAAGGCATCCAAAATCTGCTGTCTGAAGCACCTAATTCCTAAAGCCCAATGACAGAACCGGTCCAAAACATTCTGTTGCAAAATGAAAACGACAAGATCTCCACCTCTCTGCAAATGCTGAAGTCAAACAGACTGGCAGTAGTGGTGGTTGGTGGTTTTTATGTCAGTGGGGTGGTAAATCCACTCTGGGTCTTATTCTGAACTTTAAAGAAGCTATCCAATGTACTGAACCCTACTGCCTCAAAAAGGTTCAGCACCTTTGGACAAAAACTCAGAGTGAATGCACCACTTCAGTGGCTTAGAAGCCACCAGCCACCAGTGATTTGCAGCTGAATCTTACTTTAACACTACCAGTTGGACCAGGGATTTGGTGGCAATGGACAAACTTTGGAGATGCAAGGCACGCTCCTATTGATTCAGCCTCCCCATATTCTAGTCCTTGAGCTGGGTACCACATTCTACCTGATAGTACTGTCAGCTGATTCATTCTATCTGCTAGTAGGGCCTTCCCTTTGAAATATAGTTATTTTGATTTTTATTGCATTCCTTTTAAAATACTGGCAAATTTTATGTCTTCTTCCTCCATTAAGTATGCAGGCTTTAAATATGTGAATGATTTTTCAGTGTTCAAGGCTGGACATGATTTATTGAAAATGCCTTATAGACTTTTTCTGTATTTTGGATGTGACTTCTAGAAGCCTAGGAGTAAGAGTTGCTTTTCTAGAGTTTCTAGTTAAATCCTCAGCTATTTCATTCTTGCATGTGAGAATGAAGAATTATACAGTTTAAGCCTCCCTTATCCAAAATGCTTGGGACTATAAATATTCCACATTTTGGATTTTTTAAAAAATTTTTTCGAATACAGTACTTTTTGGGAATAGCCTTGTGTCTTGTTTGTTTGGTACTTGTGTTGTGTTTGAGATATGAGGCTGGAGAGAGACTGAGGATCTGTGAAATGGTGGGAATCCAAGTGCAGTGCTTGGCATGAATCCACTCCTTCTACCATTTCACAGATTCTCAGTCTCTCTCTTTTGCTGCCAGTCCCGCTTCTGCCTTTGAGGTGTTGGCTGCAGCATTCCTCAGATCTGAGAGACGAATGAACAAGAGCACTGCAGCCACTGCCTCAAAGGTGGAAGTGGCGGCTGGCAGTGAAAAGAGATGCTGAGGATCTGAGACACAAACAAGCAGGAGTGCCAAAGCCACCACCTGAAAGGTGAAAGTGGGTGGCTGGCAAAAAAAAAAAAGTGGTTTCTGGAGTTTTTCAGTTTTGAATTTCCAGATAAGGGAGACTCAACCTGTAGTAATTTTGTCCCCAGTGTGGGAAAGAACACACAGTATTCCTGCACAGTATTTTTCCCATTTTTGAATGTTCCGAAGTGTTGAAGAGGAATTATTTTGCAGGAAATAAAACCTTGTTTTATGAAAAAAAAAATTATGCAGGAAACTAGTTTCCTGAAGAGTATTCTATTTGCAGAAAACTGATCTTTGCTCATGCAGAGACATACACAAAACCTATATGATTTCTCCAAGAATACTTTCACCATAATATTTTAGGATGTAAAATACCAGGAGAAAATAATGCAAAACTGTCACCGGTCTATTATTCTTCCAGTGGGGTTTTCTGACTGTCATGAAACCTGTTTTATGATGTGGGAATGAATAATTATGTTTTTTTCTGCATCCATAGAGCACACTGTGCCTATGATTCTTCAGTTACAGATGTCAAATTAGTCTGTCTGCAATTTTGGCTCTTGAAAGTACTATTTAACCCAGTCCTAGAAGCCATGGAACCATTGGGAACAGCTGCACTGCTAGCACAATGAAATAACTGACTCTATTGTGATAATAACCTAAATCCAATATGATGCCAGTGATGATGTTGGGCCTCCAGTCTGCATCCCTTCCCAATATCCAACGTTTACTTTAGTGAGTTTTTTAGTCCTCTGGAACAAGTTTTTAGGGATTTAAAGGTGAGCAGGGGTTTACAGAAAAGAAGATTGCCCTCTTCCTCCTTGTGCACACCAAAAGTGCTCCTGTGACCGCAGTGGCTGTGATGTGTATTTATTTTAAGCATTTACTTACTGTTGCTCATCTCCAACAGTTTAAAAAGCATTTTGATCCAACAGTTTAAAAAGCATTTAAAACATTAGCTGTAATATATAACAATATTTAAAACCTGAAACATTTTTAAGCAATTGTCCAAACACCACACACAGAACAGCTAGGTTTGAAAAGCTGGAGTCATCCAAAGGAATATCTCCAAATATTGAATGCTGGATACTGAAATTCTCTAGTTTGCATCACTGCAGCACTACTGCAGGGGTGGGAATTATGTTGTCCTCCAAAGGTTTCTGAACTGCATTTTGCAACATTTCTTACCTTTAGATATACTAGCTGGGGCTGCTGGAAGTTACAGTTCGACAACATGTGGATGGTCCCCTGATTCCATGCTCTGTGCAACAAGGGAGGGAAGAATGACTATAACAGCAACAACCACTGTTTTCAGATGCTCTGGTGGATCATCTTGCCATACAAATGAAACAGAAGGGATATGAGTTAGGACTAGGACTAATGTGACCGGCCCTTATTCTAGCAGTCTGGTGTGGCAGTTCCTACACCTTGATAAGGCACCTTACCTTTACCACACAGCTCTGCCTTCCTCCTTGTAACACTATCCTTGTGTAGAAGGGTGAGGATTTTCAATGTTTGTTTAAAAGCCACTTAATAATTTTATGGATGCATATTTTCTGTGTTACTTTATATACTGTATAGATCTCAGCCGAGTAAGTATTTGTAAAAATAAACTGTAACATTTATTTAGATAGCAATAAGAATAATGTATTAAAGTTCATATGTAGGTCAATGTTAATACATTTCTTCTTTGAACTTTTTAGATAGTTCACTTATATTCCATATAAAACCCTTTGGCTACACTCTCTTCAAAGGCTCAACTCCCAACCTAGATTATATTCTCTGACCAGATTCTACTAAGATTTAATTACTCTTCTGCTTCTCACTAGGCTTCCACTGAGAATTAAACTTCCTAACACAGTCCATACTCTCTGACTGGCTCAGGACTCCACTCTGTAGGACCTTGCTAGGATCTCACTGAAGAATAAATACCCACAGGTACTTGGCTTTATATAACTTTTCCTCACAGCCACCAGCCCCTCCCACTGGGTTGGGTTTCTCTCTCCTGAGGAACTATTCTGGTTGCCTGGCAACCTGCTTTAAGATTGCACTGGCACTTCAGATAGCCACACCCCCAGAACTTCATCACAGGCAACAGCCTGAGAGAACCTTCCTATAAGCTACCATAAAGATTATACACCACTGCAGTATAGTGGTCTGAGGTTTAGACTTAGACTTTGGGATGCCAGGATTCCAATCCCTTCTCAGTTGTGGAAACGAACTGTGTGACTATGGGCAACTCATGCTCTCTCAGTCTCAGAGGATCCCTTTGAATAAGTCATGCTACAAACACTGTGGGTTATCCTCTAAAGATGCCAGCCACAGATGTAGGCGAAATGTCAGGAGAAAATACTAATAGAACGCGGCTTCAAAACCCAGAAAACCCACAACAAACTGTGTGTTATGGTCACCATAAATTGGAGCTGACTTGAAGGCACACAACAGTAGCAACAGCAGCAGCAGCAGTAACAACAAGAGAAGGACCCTAAACCCATCTGTACTGGCAAAGATGGTAAAAATCATTCACACTGTATAGGACATCATTGTAATTCTGCAGATACAAGATGCTCCTTGAGCCACTAAAGAGATGCATGTGTTTTTGATTCAGATCTTGCATTACATTTTACTTTTTCATCTCATTTTTATATGCAAATATGATGCAACCATATTGGCAGACACCAGCAGATGTTGTTAATCCCAAATCCTGATAGCTTTCTCAGCATGGGATTTTTTGTGTTAATAAAACTGGTACAGGAGCTAACTCATTCAAACCGTGACATTTGGCAAGTGTAATTGTGAACTTTTAAATGTCCTAAACATCTCCCCATACAGCTATACTGTCATACACAATATAAATAACACATAAGAAGAACTGTGATAAGATTTCTGTGTGATATTGTCCAGTCACGATTTCCATCAACTCCCGGTCAAACGTTTATGTCTCTCAGACTTGATAATAATTTGCCACCAGCACAATAAAAATATAGGTCAGGGCTGTTTGTGAAGGTTGCACATAAATGACATTTATATTCTGTGAGTAGGGCATGCTTGTATGAGTATAGGCAATGTATGTAAGCTGAAATGCAATGACCAGTTTGACATGAAAGCAGGAGAAATTGGATGAATTTTACAAGATTAGAATGGCTACTGCTATCCCATAGCATTCGGTATCCAGGCTGAGTCTGGATCTGAAACAGGATGAAAGTCACTGACCATTTCTGCACTACACTCTTATAGTGTGATTATTCCACTTTCAACATCCTATGGAATCCTGGGGTTTACAGTTTAGGGAGGGGCCAATCGTGCTATAAGAGTGTAGTGCAGAAATGGCCACTGTCTCAGCCTATGGAGATAATCATATGCAGTTCCTTAATCTATTTGGAAGAAAGAGTTATCAATGTAAAGAAATTAAAGCACAGATGCAAATGAGAACTACTCTCGTGGTTTATGTATGAATTAAGTTTTGGGATCTAGGAAAAGCCAAGATAGTAAGGAGGGAAGGAGTTAGAAGGTCATGCTGGAGATGAGTGTGGGGCTTAAAATCAGCACAGCTGCTTGTTGAGCCACAGTGGAGAATGAAGAGATATGCTTTTTATTTGGGGGGGGGGGTACCAAAGTCTCAGAATCCTTCAAGTACCATGTTAGCCAGGAATGAGGTCCTCAATGAGGTTGTAATGCTATAATAGATAAAAAACCTTGTGGTCTCAGAAACATTCTTCTATCTAGGATTTCTCTACTGCAATCCCCGCTAATGTAAATTTCACAGATGTCAGCAATCTTCCTTTGATAATGGGAAGGGCATCAAAATCAGTGGGGCCGATTCAGCCAGATTGTGTTTAGTATTCTTTTCCCCATTTCCCATAAAGATGCAGCAGGCTTGCTTCTTCCTCCTTTCTTCTTCACCCCATTTGTTTATACTGGAGCTCACACAGGGAGCCATGAAAAAGACAGTTCCTTTTATGTATTTTGAAGTCCTCTGAAGGTCCTAGTTTGGTCTTTGGATAGTGGTAGCCAAAGTCTTTGACTCCCTAAGTGAGCTGTTATGTAGGTTTACATGTCAATGTCTGTTTTCTCTAGATTTCCTCCTTGTGTTCTTGCTCCTGGTGACTTGATCCTTGCCTGTTCTCTCATTTTAGTCATATTCTGCCCTTTACCTGCTGTCCATGTCTTGTCTCTTCTCTGTTTATTGATTTTAAGACCTGTTCTGCCACTGAATTTCTTCCAGGATGCTGTTATGTCTATTTTGCCTTGACCTCTGTCTGTCTCCTGAGTCTGAGATCTGATCCACTTAGGAATTTCTACCTGCAAGTGTAATGCTTGAAACCAAAGGGAAGCATTTTACAGTGTAGAATTTTATATATATTCATAAAATTGATATTTAAATGTGCATTCTTGAACAGCTAGCAACAACTATTTGATTTACAATAGTATTTACAATATAGTAGTATGTACATTTTTATTGTGAAAACCATCTTTTAAATTATAGTGTTTTAAAAAAAATCAGCAGATGCATTTCTTTAGAATGATAAAGATACTTAGAGGTATTTAGAGGGTATTGTAGTGGGTGTTTCTATCCAAAGATCATAGTAACATGTGATTTCATATAATGCTAATAATAGACTAATTATAGTAACCATTATTTCTTTTTGCCTAGCTGGTCAATTAGCCCTTTTTTATCTGGAAGCCCTTCAGAAAAAGTTTGACCTACAAAATACCTTGAAATCACAAGGCAACAATATAGTTATTTTTATATACCTTGTGTTCCTTGACAGTCATTAACATTTAGTATAATTATTGTTCTTTCTTTAGATAAATCTATGCAGACCAGGGCACTTGCACAATCCAGTGTGAATTACTTGGGATAAGACCCATTGATTGGAATAGAAATTGCTCCCTAATGAGTAGAAGTAAGAGTGCAGCTGGTTGTTAAAACAACAACTTGTTTGAAGGACTGAAAATAGTTTATTGCTTTTAACATTACATTTCATATTTAAATAGCCATTGCATTTTTTCAAACTAGCCAAATTTTTTAGAATTTGATGCTGTGAGCTTTTGGGGGTTTTTGGGCAGAATCTACATGAGAGCTGTATCTGAGCTCCACTACATAGTATCTCTTCCTCAGTTTGATTGCCACACACGTGTATTAATATAAACTAAAATAAGTTTGGAAAGCCACACTGGACCACCATAATATAATCACACTAGTGCTTGCGTTTGCCGTATAGATTAATGTCTAGTCACATAACCATAGCAGCTATGGTTTTATTTTTTCCCCCAGTTCCTATCATGCATGCACATATTTGCCTAGTCACATATTTGCTTAATCAAATAGTCTTTCTCTCTGACTGCCCACCTGCCTTTCCATAAAGTGAAGCCGGTAGAGCAGGGAGAGTTAAAATGTTGATCTGCAAATGTGTACAATGGTATGTATTCAAAGGTTCACATACAAATACCAATTCCTCCCCCACCCTGAATAAAAAGTGAGACTGTCTTTTCTAGATGGCGATACAAACAAGGGAGCTACCCTTCAGTGGCGCAAAAAATCAGGTGATCTAAGTGATCACTCACCAATCTGCTCCCCACCCCTGATTCCACTCCAGTCCTATTTCAGTGGTCAAACCCCACATCTTGAAAAACCAGTTCCTGCCCAAACAGTGGAGTAAATCAGTTTTTTTTTTAATTGCCTTAAAAGCCTTCTGGAATCAGAAAGTAGAGTTTTCACATCAGAATGAAAGGAACGATCTAGGGATCAAGCTAAGGACACGTTATTCAGCCTGTGTAGGTTCAGCCTTGGATGGGTGCTGCAATGTTTGACAGTGGACTATTCTTGCCACGTAAGGACAGTTGGAGAGCATGAAGAATTTCTGAAATATACGTCTTATATATACATGTAGAAATGCCTGAACAATCAACAGCTCTCCTTGGGGCCTAGCTTGGTGCACAAGTTTTGGCCCCTGACGTTCCTCTTTCAGGGGATTAGCAAGTAAAGTTTAGGGAAGAAGTTTTTTTTTTTAGAGTGGTAGCCGAAAAGAGAACTTTTCCAGGTTTTAGCCTAAGATGGCTACCTAGGCTGTTGAGTGTTGCAGATAACTACTGATATATCTCTCTGCTTTAGTCTCCTAAAGTCAATTAGTTAAGTCAAAGGCAAGACATTCCCAGCTCATTGCTGTGTTGCACCACAAATAGAGATGTCAAATCTCCCTTGGGAAACAATACCTTTTGTAGCAGTACAGAGATTTCTTCAGAAATTCAATGTTCTCTGCCTAGGAAAGGGGCAGTTAGCTTCACACAAGACAGAGTTTGCCTGGATCTCAGTGGAAGTTACTTTTCTGCTGCTAATGGCTTTGAAATTTTATTGCCTGGGTTTTACTGCCCCTTGTCTCCAGTTCCCACATGGCCAACAAAGGGAGTGACCTCTGCCTGTATTGATAACCTTCCATCTTATTTGACACCAAAGTAACATCTGAGACAAAATGTTGGCCTGTGACTCTAACATCATTGCTTTTCTTCTCCTGATGAAGAAGCCAGTGAAGTTTCAAATATTTGCATAATGTGTTTTGGGCATTTTACCTGGGCCAATAAAGATATCAGTGTTTTGTGTGTTTTATAATATCTCATTTGTTCCCTTTCCTGGGACATTGTACATAAAAAAACAAAGCTTGGAAAAGTTAACATTTTTAAAAACATTTTTTTTTAGATTGACATCAGTGCTGTGATGGTTGGCAGATTTTAGGAGTTATTGAAAAAGTAAATTTCCCAAGGTCCACTTGGAAATGCTTGCCCCATTCCTAACTACACCTATCCCTAACTACCAGAAGGAAAATTTTGGCCTAGAGTTGGATGGGTGGGAAATGTAATGGCTGGAACTGTAATTATAAAATTTTCTTCCCCCTGCAATGTGGTCACAATCCAGCTAAGTTCTCCTGTGCTTATTTTTCAGTAGGACAAAGGCAGAGATGTAGTTACATGTTTCATATAAAAAAAAGAAAAAAAAGAAACTGCCATGGACCCCAAAGATTGAAATCAAAACACCTTCTATATGAAGTAAAACCCCTTGAACATAATAGGATTTGTGGGCATGTGCTTTCAAGTTGCCTATCAACCTATGGAAATCCTATGAATTCCAAAGGGTTTTCTTAGACAAGGAATACTCAGAGGTGGTTTTGCCAGTCTATAGCACCTGGTATTTGTTAGTGGTTCCCCATACAAGAACTAACCATTGCTGATCCTACTTAGCTTCCAAGGTCAGACAGGATCAGTTGCTTTTAGGATATTTAGGCCCTTATTTTGCAGTAAACATGCAAAGGACTGTGCTGGAATCTATTTTTTAAAAATCTATTTACTGAAGCCTATGTATCTATCTATTTATTTATTTATTTAGGCATATGTGCAGCTGTGAACTGGGGTTTTTTTATGATAATGTTTGACATTTATGGGCATTAAACTTCTCTTACACAATGCTAAATTACCTTCAGCTATTACTGTATAAACCCATATCTTTGTCTGCTTGCATATTTGAAATGAAAAAAAGTGCCTTTGAATACCTAGAAAAGGGCCATATTTTGGGCCTATGGACCCTACTTTTATGGATCTCAAACCCCCCAACTCCCCATTTTCTTAAAAATTGTAATTTTGGGGTAGCTTTTGCTCCCATATCATGCATAAATCCCCTAAATGCATGAAAATACACACAAATGCCTCATCACACAAAAACTCCCAAATAATACACTGCTTTAAAATACCTCCCTTTTCTCAAAATGGTAACAAGAACAGATACAACATCACTTCCTCTTTCCATGTTGAGAGGGACTGTGGAAGAAAACAGAGATCTTTGGACTTATGGGTGTGTGTGTGTGTGACCCATGGGGGGGGTCAAGATCAGAAAAAATGTCTCCTAGCTCCCACGCAATTGCCCAGCCCTGATCCCTTACTTATGCATAATTGAAATTCATACTGACCCAAGCAGTGCAATAATCATCACCTCTAATCACCAAGCTTTCCAAGCAAAATCTATATAGATTTTAGATTTTCTTGGTACTTCTGCAAATCTATTATTAGGATTAGAAAATCTGTTATTGTTTTAAGATATCAGAAACTAATTCAGTCTAAAATGTCCCAATTGTGGGAACTGTTATGAACAATGGGTGTGGTATTCATTATGATTTTGTTGATATTATTGGAGAGGAGGATTCATGGGAGGAGAAGTGCAGCCACTGTTCTCAGAGGAAGTCATGTTTTCCATTCCATCTAATTTTGCTCATAGATGGCCCCTTTCCTAAACTAATTTGACTATGCAAAAGTACTATTTGAATAGTCAGCATATTGTATCCTTAATCAGAAATATAGCAGAGAAAGGATAAAAAAAAGAATGTGAATACACAAAACCCAGCTGCAGAACACTTCAGTCTTCCTGAGCATTCCATCTCAGACCTCAGAACAGCAGTCCTTGAAGAAAACGAAACAAACCTACAAAGGAAGATTGGAAAAAGAAAAAACAGAATTGAAATATATCCACAGACTTCAGTCCATTGACAATGACTTGAATGGAGACAATGGTTTCCTGACACACACTAACCATATTGTCATACTAGTTAACACCTCAGTCTCATGAAGGCTCTCCTGGCCAGTTTATCACACCTCCTTTCTGGTTCTCAGCCAATATCACACTACAGTCCAATAATTCCTGCCACCATTCATATGGGTATCTATTCAGCTTAGCTTTAGGCAACATCTCTCCTCGTGCCTTTGCCCCTCAATGACCATCCTTAAAATTGAACTTGTCCCCTCATCACCACACCCATAACTTTTGCATTTCTATTGCTATTCATATATACCACCTGCTCATCCATAACCATAAAAGTCTATTCTTAGGCACTTCGCTCCATGCATCTGATAAAGTAGACTTATGACAACAAAAGCTTATGCTACCAACTTCTCTCCCAATCTCAAAAGTACTCCAAGATCCCTTTGTATCTAGACTTTCCAGTAATTCTTGATAACTTCTCCCATTTGAGATTACTTCTTAAAACAAACACTTTTTTTAAAAAAAGGAATGTCTATGAAGGTGGATAATGCAATCACAGATTATTGCACTCTGCTACAAAATGAACATTTTACTGTGCTCTTGATTAAGCTCCCAGCTTCATTTAGAAATAATCTTGCAATAGTAGCTTAATATACTATGGAGTGGCATCAGGCTGAACAAACCAATATACTTAATGCTTAATACAATGCCCTTATCACAGCTTAGAAAATGAGTTGGAATACTTGTTCTGTTGAATGACCAGTGCCCCAAAGTGCCAGGCATTGTGTATCTGCAAACACAGTGTGTATATGTGTGTGTGTGTTAAAAGTAGAACAAAATGTATTTAAACAGAGAAGATGAAATAATTAGGATGAAATGATTAGTTAACTCTCCAAGTTGCCAGTTTTACACATTGACATGTGATCTCTGAGTCTTACTTATGAAATCTAATTTTTTTCCCTACTTTTCGATATGTCTTTCATATCTGCAATTTTATTCATATCTGTAATCTGAGTTTACTTATACACATATGGACTGCTCATACATAGAGGAGTAACTCCAGGAAAAAAAAATAACTTAGAGGAGAAATGCTTAGGAAAAAAACACTATGGCCATTTCCGCACTAGACTGTTATAGTGCTATGATTCCACTTTCAACATCCTATGGAATCCTGGGGTTTGCAGTTTTGGGAGGGGCCACTTGGCCCCTCCCTAAACTGCAAACTCCAGGATTCCATAGGATGTTGAAAGTGGAATCATAGCACTATAACAGTCTATAACAGTCTAGTGCGCTATAACAGTCTATTGTGGAAATGGCTTATGAGGGCAACAAACATTTTCCCTTTGCTATATAGAGTCAGTGTAGTGTAGTGGTTTGAGTGTTGATCTTCAGCTCTGGAGACTAGGGTTCAAATCACTGCTTGGCCATGGGAATCTGCTGGGTGACCTTGGGAAAATCAAATTCTCTCAGCCCTTCTGCATACAATGTTGTAGTGCTATCATTCCACTAAGGGCCCTTCCGCATACTAAGGGCCCTTCCGCATACAATGTTATAGTGCTATCATTCCACTTTCAATATCTTATGGAATCCTGGGGTTTGCAATTTAGGGAGAGGCATTTAGAATTGTCAGCCAGAGGGATCATGGGCCTCAGTAAACTACAAACCCCAGAATTCCACAGGATGTTGAAAGTGGAATAATAGTACTATAACAGCGTAGTGTGGAAAGGCCTTAAGCCAAAAGCAACTCTTCTCTGAACAAAATTTGCCAACAAAACTCCATCACCATAAGTCAGAAGTGACTTCAATACACACAGCAACAATATAGGATTTCTCTTCACAAAGTGCATCTTTTCCTCCTCATTGTTTTATGGAAGTGACCCTGGGTTATTGAAGTCTCTGCCTACAGAACATAAACTGTGACAGATTCTACCAGGCTGGTAAGACTTTATGTATAGCCCTAAATACAGACCATAAGTCTTTCATGATTCTCAGTTCTCAGGGCTTGGTGAAGAATGTTAGGGTTTGCTCCACTTCCCCTGGGCTTCAGGTCAAATCGACGAATCTCACAGTGAGTGTGTTACGTTGAAAAAGATTTATATCATGGTGTGTTTCTGGCCCCCACTGTTGTAGGCTGCTGTATACAGCTGTCCAATGGGTATGACTGTCCACTTCTTCTCTTCTCTCCTTCCTGTCTCACTTTCTCAAACTGCAGCCAGCACCAAGGCTCAGCAGAAGGGAGTGGTTGGCCATGGAGGAAAAGCTGAGCTGTCAAAGGAATCTCTGAATTTGGTACTACCTAGTTACTGGGTTATAGCTTGTTTTAACTTATTCTTAACTTTCCAGTTCTCTTCTGAACTTCTTCACCCTACTGTAAATGATTGAACTCACAATACAATTTCTTTTCATAGTCTGAGGCACACAGGAGTTTCACCATGGTTACCAAAAGGCATAATATGAATGTCTTTCTTCTTCAGCTCTGCTTCAGCACTTGATTTCTTTCTAAATTCTTGGTTTCACTTTTCTTTCTCTTTGTTTCTCATCCTCTTTATCCTTTTTTTACTGTAACTCTACTCTAGGCTACATGCCATCCTCTTTCTTCTTCCCTCTGCCCCACAACTTCAGCCTACAACTTATCTTTTTAAGCATTCCCTGGTCTCCTTTTTTATTTGATTAATGCCCTCTTTTTCCCTTCCTTGGTTCACAATTCTTGGTTAAATATTTCACCTCAACATCCTGTTTCTTCTTCTGACCCTGGACCACAGTTTCTGACAGAACATCTCCATCTCCACCTCCACCTCCATCTCCTCCCCCTCCCTCTCCTCTCCTCTCCTCTCTCTCGGTCTCTTTCATCTACTCTTCCTCCACTTGCAACTCCTTGCTAACCTTTCTCTTACTTTCCTTTCTCCCTCTCCTCACCTGTTCTCATTGCATTGGTCTTCTCCTTCTTTTCTAATCTCCTTCTCTCTTCCATTTTCTATCTCCTTTCCTTCTCTTTCCAATTCTTCTGGATAGATTTGCCTTATGACTGCTTCCCATCCCTTTCTTTTCCCCTTTTATCCGCATTCTCTTTCTACCATCCACTTCGCTGTCGTAATCTTCCTCTTCCCAGAATATTTGGTGATGATTAGTAAAGCTAATATGTCATTTTTAGTGTAAGAGAAGATTATACAATCTGAAGAAGAAAAAGAAGAGGAAGCAGTATGTGGCCAGTAAGGATGCCTCTAAATGTGTTAAAAACACAGCAGGAAACAGTCTGGGTTTTTATTTTTAAAGTGAAGCTTTGAGAACTTTCAACTAGCAAAATTCTCTAGACAGAGAAATATTTTTTTATGTTTGAATGACATATTCTGAGCGTCTGTGATTGACACTTAATAGTATAATACATAGCTTAATCCTTAGCAGTTAGCAGTTATATAGCTTAATCCTTAGCAGTTAGCAGTTAATCCTTAGCAGGACCTAAATGCAACCACTGGTGAACTCAATCATGTGGAGATCTTCAACCCACACTGCATATGGCAACTTGTTATGGATACTTCAGCAAAAAGCTAAAATTCACCAGATCCTTTTTTTGCTTTCTTTGTCACAATGACATTTGAAAAAGCCAGGGGGAAGAGAGACAAAAGCAAGAAAAAAGAGAGAGAGAGAAGAGAAAGAGAGAGAGAGATCAGATGTAAGATTGGCCTAAATGCCACTTGACTTTCAGAATGCTGAAATTGGTTTGACTTCAATTAATTTGTATGCAGTGAACTGTTTCTGTGATGGATTCAGCATAACAAGACCATAGTTCTGGTGCTCATGGCTGTAATGCTTTCCCCCCGACTCCTTGGAGATCTTCCAAGACTGTCTAAATAATAGGCACCCTGTTGTAGCAGTCTCAAATCACTAATAATGCAACCTGTATAAACTGACTGGAAATATCAATTTAATTTTGACATCAACCTGAAGTTGTCACAACTAAGACCCAAACACAACTCCTCAAACACCTTTAAAAGGCTTTTCAAAAAGGGTGGGAAATGGGATAATTTCTTGTTGAGACCCTTTGGGGGCTACATGAACTGTGAAAAACGGGTTGTAAAAGCAGGACTGACCCTAAACTGGCCTCCTAGGGAGCATAGAACTGCTCATTTAGACTAAGGCTATTTCCACACGACACTCTTATAGCGCGATGATTGCACTTTCAACCTCCTATGGAATCCTGGGGTTTGCAGTTCCGGGAGGAGCCGGTTGGCCCCTCCTGGAACTACAGGCCCCAGGATTCCATAGGAGGTTGAAAGTGGAATCATCGCGCTATAAAGAGTGTCATGCAGAAATGTTCTAAAGCTCAGTAAGTTTTTTTTTTTTTTAATTATAGCTCCAAAAGACTTCCAAAGTAGTTTCTGTAGCAGATACAATTTTTGCAAAAATAATGCTTCACTTTTCAGGTTCTGGAAAGCAATTTAAAAAGTTACTTTAAAAATATTTGGATGATACATGCTGATGGCATAGGGTACCAAACATGGGGCATCCCATTCACTTTATTATCACCTCAACACCCACAACACAGCATGAGGCATTAGCATGTGGCACTACGTAAGCCAGCTGGATGAGATTTCTCCTCCACCATTAGAGAGACCATCTTTAAATTTTAAAACAGAGACAAATGTTTAATGTTCCAGTACCCTATAAAAGGAGTGGCATTTTACCTCTTCTACCTATAACTCAATAGCATTTTAATTGTAATGTATTTGAGTTATAACTTGATTATGGGGAGTCAGGAAATTAAATAAACTTGTCTACCTTATTTTGTCTTACATTTTTAAAAAAGAAAAAAGTAATACTGTTATCTTAAATTACCTTTTTCTTGCTGTCCTCATTTCCATCTGCTTCCACTATTTATAGTAGTGAATCAATATTCTAACATACCCCTCAGTAAAATACAATGGATAAAAGTTGCTCAGACTACAGTGATATTGACAATTTATTTAGGTACCTAAGGTATTCTGGGGGCCCAGTATCTATTTAAAAATAATCTTTGTTGATACGGTTAAAATAAGCATTAGTCTTCAGGGCAGTCATTTGAGTAACTTTCAGAGGAACTATGTTTACTTTGAATACTCCTAAACAAAAACTTAAGATAATTTCATGGTTTAGATGACAGATTTCAATTTAGTCTTTCCAGTGGGTGGAATTAGAAAGCCTGCATGAAAGTAGGTATCCTATGCTGTATAAAAGAAATATTTAATGGATTTGAGATTTATGATGAAAACCTTCTACAGCTCTAGGTAAAAATGTGACAGCCAATGAAATATACTGCCTTCTATATTTTGCTTTTTCAATAGCTCCTTTTCCCAGTCATACGAGCAGGCAAAAATTGGGTGATATCTCTACTTTAGCCAGAGTGTGAGGCATTTTCTTTCCCTCTCAGCATGAGCAGTGGCTTTGGATTTTTATTTGTAAGGCAGCCCCTGATGTGACCTGTTATTTTTATTATAATAATACTTTCCATGGTTAAAAAAAGAAAGTAGAACCAATGTTGTAAAGTTTGATGAGCCATTGGGGAACAGTTCCCAAACAATTCATTCCCATATGGAATCCATTCCCATTTGTAATTAATTAATTATTTTTGTACCACACTTTACTGTGTAGAGTCTAGAATGGAAGTGGCGAAATTGGACTGTTTTTATGTATTTCAGCACTTCTAAATTCCATAGATTGTCTTTTTTTTCTGGCCATAAAACGGCATCCATTGCATCCCCTGGATCATTCAGGGCTATGATTCCACTTTAACTGCCATTGTCCCATCCTTCCCAGTTTAGGGAAAGGCATTTAGAATGCTCAGACAGCAACTACAGATCCCAGGATTCCATAGGATACAGCTATGGCAGTTAAAGTGGAATCATAGTGATGTAATTGAATACTGTGAAAGAGAGAGGCCATTCATCTTTCAAATATGTTGTAGCCCCCTCCATACTGCTTAATGTTTTAAAAGTCTTAATTTTTCAAGACCAGGAATGTACTTTTAGAAAAGTCTTATTTAGTTTTTTTCTCTTTCTTAGAGGTGCATTTTTGACAGCCCACTCTGGAGGGCCCCAGAGGCAGAACATTGGCCCCAAATGTGGGGGCCAATGACCTGCTTCTAGGACCCTCCAGAGTGGGCTGCCAAAAATGCTCCTCTAAGAAAGAGAATCCCAAATCTCAAAGTGACCTTAAATGTCTTGCAAAGTAATCTAAAGGGGGCAGGAGTAAAACATATTTTCCAAAGCTCAGAGCAAGAGCTGATGATAGTCTGTGGTTTTACCTGCTGTTTTAACCCAACAGACCTTTATTTTTCATTTCTTAATCAACTCACTGAATTGAAAGAGGGGGAAAAAATAACAGGTTCTAGGCTGATAAACCTTAGAGACCAGCCTGGGAGCCTTTTCAGAGTACCACTGATGGGAGCATTTTTAGTGGTACCTCTACATAATTGCCATATCTAAGGTAAGCATGCTGTTCCCAACCAGCAACAATCTTCTTACAAGCTGAGGGATATCTTTTTCTTATCCTAATCTCCATTAACCACCATATCTGAGGGTTGGAAGTGCACTGCTGTTGAAATCTGTTAGGTTGCCTGCAACTTCTCTTGAAAATTCTATTCTTATTATTCAGTATCTTGACTCGAATACAAATTATGTATATGCATAAGTAATTATTTTTTCAATGTACAAACAAATTGTACAATTTCTCTCTGCCCTTCCCCACTAATTAGATTGTTTTCCCAACGATTAAAATGAAATTGAAATTCAAGGAACAAAACATGGTTAATGGTCTGGAGCTTTCCTAATGTGGGATGCCTGGTTGACTGCCTATCCATCCTCACCTGAGGGGGTGGTGTACGTTTAAAAAAAATGGCTGGGAAGTAAAGGACCAAGGAATATAGATCAAAGCAAATTCAGTGCTCTCATTTCTATCTTTATTATTATTTTTCGCCAAATAGATTATGAAAATATGTATATGGAAAAATCAGATTATTATTAATAATGCATTGTATGGAATATTACTTCACAGTCAGACATCAACATGAGGTCAATAATGTACCCTTGCTGTCACAAAGGTTACTATTAGTGGGAAAAGCCAGCTTATGTGCCTACTTCTGATCGCCACCATTTTGTTCTTCTAGGAAAATAGCAAATGTAGTGTCATTCCGGGGAGGGGGACATTAGCCACCCTTTTGGAGGATATTTGCTTGGGGGCTACACATGCCATTTTCCCCTTCAAAATTATACAGAAAAAAAAATGTGATTGGTGCATTTTGGGGGAAGCAAAATGATGGCTGCCAAGAGCACCCCCATAATAGCAAAATTGTGGCAGTAGACTATAATAGGACAAAAAGAGAGGCAGACAAAGGTAAGTGGTGAAACAACTTGAATGCTAAAAAATGGGTGCTGTAACAAATAAAATATAAACTGACTAAAATAAGTGTTATCTCAAACAAACCCCTGGTATAACCCTGTGATTCAGTAGAGATGTCAAAATGTCTTCAGGCTGGAAATGAGGTATAGAACATAGTTTAATTTACAGAAAATTCTTCCACAACATAGAAATATGCTAACTGTTTGTTTGGCTCATTTTTCTGTCAAGCCAAAGAGAAAAGTTCATGTTGCTGTTTGTATGGCTACCACTTTAGACAGAAAAATCATATAATGTTTGCTCCAGCATCCTAACCTGTTCTGAATTGGGCACTGGTTATAATCACAATGGCTAAACTACTGACTTGTACTTTAAATCAAGTTTTTGTATGGAGAATAAAGGGATGATATTGGGACAATTAGCAAAGCAACAAAATCCTTGTCAGCACTACCTTTGATGAAAAGCTGGTGAAGCAATAGTTGAACAAATTGAATACTCTTGCTCTACAGATCAGCAGTTCTGGGAAGAAGTAGCTAATAAACTTAATGGAACACTTAAAATTGCTGAATTGTATCAGAGAACAATTGGCTTGCAGAAGTGAGAGAGGGCAGTATATTCTCTGTCATATTTTTAACCAGCTATGTAGTGCTTTTCTCCTCATGGTTCAGTTCTGGCTCTTAGGAGCTGTGCAAAGATGTAATGAACTCAAAAACCCTTTCTTTTAAGAACAGATCTTTTATGCTAGACCTTCCTTCACCTCACAGCTCCATTGGGCATAATAGTTACTCTATATTTCAAACTTTCCCAGAGAGATAGTATTCCACAGAGTCATATTTGAAGGACAGATTCAGGATAAACTTATGCAATTAAACCAAATTTGCTTTGCATGAGTAATTGCCAAACCTAGTACATCTCTGGGCTGATAAGCATCTAGTTTTCTCCATAAAAATCACAGGTCTACTTTCTTTGTCCAAATCCAGTGGATTAGGAGCCCAAATGATATCAGGACTTTTCCACTACTAATTAATTGATCAGGACAACTGATCTGTTGAAATTCTTTTCTAACTCTGGAACAGGAAGCTGGTTTGTGTGGCTGACATAATGCTTTTAGCCTCCTGGTTCCCCTTTCTAGACCTTGGCTTCCCCATGGTTTAACAGAGAATTAAAAGCAATATGCAGGATAACTGTGACAATGACAAGATCACTTGTAAGATAAGTAAGATCATAAGGTGGAGGAAATTTCTTGGCACGTTAATAGCTTAAAGCTCATTGCAAGGCCCATTTTTGTAGCGGTAAAGGTTGTGAAAATGTCTCTTTGCCACTTTTTAAAAAAATCTGTACAGTCCAATTCAGAGGAATTTTTCTATAGGTATGCTGAAAGGTATGCTGTATGTTGTAACCTACCTCTTTGTCTGAATGAATTTCAACACAAAACTGTACGGGTAGCAAAAGATAATGCTATACGGACACCAAAAGGCATTTTTGAACATGTTAGTGTATTTGTGAAATGTTAGTTTTGACATTTTGCTGGATTCTACAATATCATTTTCTTTGGATGCCTAAAATATGTTTCTAAAATCTCAACCTCAAGGGTGAATGCTTGGGAACTGAAAGAAAATTTCATTGGGAGGGGGGCAGGATTCTTATGTGAGGGTCAGTAGCCTCAACTCCTACCATCCCTGGGCTATCAGTGACTACTAGACACTTATTTCCTCTAGTAGCAGGGGCAGGGTGCCTGTGCATCTTCTTTTTTTTTTTTTTAATTCGTGTGGAGGTGCTGTACTCATATCCTGCTTGTGGGCTTCCTATAGGCAAGTGGTTGGTCACTGTATGAAGAGAATGATGGTTAGACCTTTGATCCAAGTCAGGATGGCTTTTCTTCTGCTGTTTTGTAGCCAAAGAAATGCTTGTATATAACTAGGCACTACTTACTGAGGGAAGTGCCTCAGAGGAATGCACCATATGGTTGAGGATGAGCACTGACTTGTTGCCCCAGTTGGTCCCGGTCTAGCAAAGCCAAGGACTGCAGCAATGTCTCCTATTGGGAACAGCAATGAGCATCGTGTTAATGACTAACATCCATGCTGGGATATTGTCAGGGGTGTGGCAAAGATTGGGTGGGATCAGGTGGTAAGCACTTCAAAAGGCTGAACACTGAGCAAGGAGGGGAAGAATGGAGTAGGGTGACTTAGAGAAGTGAAGTGGACAGTTGTTTAGAAGACAAAATGGCTGTGCTGATAGCTCTTCCCAGAGGGAGCTCCCTCTCAATTTGTCATTTCATGAAGGACCAGCCTGCTTAACTGAGGGTGAAATAAGTGAAACTATGCCAAGTGATGCTACTTTGCCTGGAGCTGACCTGCCAGAAGAGAAGGTTGGAAAGTGAGTGGTTTTGATCACTTCAATCAGTGTATGAGATGCTAAAAGAGAACTGAAACAATTCAAGCAATATTTTCACCATCTAGTGGTCATTTGCTTGCACTGTGGCTGAATTCCTGACACACTGGCTAGTTATCTTGAGGAGATCTTGATTCTATGGCTACTAGCCAGAACTGAGGTCTTAATCCTGGCCTACTTACCACCAAGGGGAACCTGATCCTGAAGCTACTACTCCATTGGCTACTTACAAAAAAACACAGATAACATGGGAAAGATTATCTTGGAAGAAGGTTATCTGTTCTGATGAAATTAAAACTGCATTTTCTAGTTTTGCTGTAAAATTATGTGTGGGCCAAACCCAACAGTGCTCAGTGTCCTGAGAACACCATCCCCATGGTGAAGCATGGTGGTGGCAGCATCATGCTGTTGCAATGCTTTTCCTTGGCAGGTACTAGAGAGCTGATCTGGATTAAGAACTGATTGAATTGAGACAAATATAAGCCAATTCTGGATGACAACCGGTTTCAGTTTACAAGGGAGCTGAAACTGGGATGGAGGTTGACCTTACAACAGGACAATGACTCTATACTTACAGTCAGAGTGGAGGAATTTAAAAACAAAAGGCTGGATCTATTAAAATGGTCCAGTCAAAGCCCAGATCTCAGTCCAATTGAGCATCTATAGCAAGATGTGAAAGTTCACCAACAGTTCCCATCCAAGCTTACAGAGCTGAAGCAATTTTGACAAGAAGAATAGGAAAAAATTGCAGAATTCAGATATGCAAAGGTGATAGAGATTTACCAAGAAGACTCACAGGCCATTTCCACACTACACTGTTATAGTGCGATTATTCCACTTTCAACATCCTATGGAATCCTGGGGTTTGCAGTTTTGGGAGGGGCCGGCTGGCTGCAAACCCCAGGATTCCATAGGATGTTGAAAGTGGAATAATCGCACTATAACAGTGTAGTGCGGAAATGGCCACAGCCATGATTGCTACCAAAGGTGCTTCTACCAAGTATTGACACAAAGGAGTGAATACTTGTGCAACCAAGTGCCATTTTGCTTTTATTTAACTTTTGTGCCACAATAAACATATTTCTATTTTTGCACTGACTTTCTAGTGTGTATCAAGTGGTAACAATGCCAATTAAATCCATTTTGGTACCAGGTTGTAAAACTCAAAGGGCAATGAATATTTCAGAAAGGTACTTACTGTATGTCACAGTATAGTTTAGCTTGCTTACCACAGTTGCCATTGTAATGCCCAGTTCCTAGTCTGAAGGGATCTAACCATCTTAAACAATCAGATTTTTTTTTACAAATATTTTTTCTAATCAACCTAAATAATCAGCAAACTTGGTCTCCTGAGTACTCCCTCCTAACTCTTAATATATGAATCTAATTTATGAACAAGCCAAATAGTTGAGTTATAGATCCTCAGGGGGCTCCTCTGTTTTACTTCCCTATTATGAGAACTGTCTTTAACCAGTTACTGATCCATAAGAGAAACTTGACCTCTTATCCCAGGACTGCTATATTTGGTCACAAGGCTTTGATGAGGGAATGTAAAAGAACAGAATACTTATCTGAGACATTACAGTGCTTTATTAAGTCTATTTCCAATGTTAAAAGCACCTCTAAAATGTTGCAAATTGCATCTTTCTGTCTGTACGACAAAGTAATATAGAAGATATTTGGGGCTAAACTGCACAGGATATCCAGATAAGGATAATCCATTCTCAATACTCTAAGTGATACCATTATGTCCTTTCAGACATACTGTTCAGCAAAACTGTATGAGTAAGAAACACAATTTTTTTCTTTTTTCTGTCCCCTTTTTAACAGCTGCATTACAGAGGCTTATGCTTTAAATGTCACAGTGACTTGCAGTACTTAGCAAATTGGTCTGTTCCATTTTCTTCTTTTTAAAACTTTACTATTTTTGTGGTCAATTCTACACCTGTGTGAGAGGAAGTGGGTTGCTCTGAGGGTCAGAATTTGTAAAAGAAACTTTTTGGACTACAGCAAACCAGTATTTGCCAGCCAGCATGAACAGTGACCATGGAAGCAGTAGGATTTGGGTAACTGTAGACTAAACAAAGGAACTGTTCCAAGCTCTCTTTTCATAGTCACCTTGATAAAGTACACAGCAGTTGGAGTAGCTTTGTCAGTGGCAGAGCTTGGAGTGTGTGGAGGGGTGGGTGGGAGGGGGGCTATGACATGAGGGGCATGGCCACTGTGTGTGAGGGCGTGGCTAGGGCATGCGGGGGTGTGGCCAGGGCATGCAGGGGCATGGCTATGGGCTGGGATGCCCCCAAAACATTGCCACCTGGGGCAAATCATCCCCCCTGCCCCCACGTCCCTATGCAACTGAGCTTTGTCTCTCTCTCACCACATAGTTTTCCAGGTTCTTGGAGCTAGTCAATAAGCATATGAATAAGGTGACCCAGCAGACATTGCATACTTAGATTGTCAAAGAGCTTTGGATGAAGTTTTCTTTTCAAAAGCCCCTGAGTAAATGTAGAAGCTATGGTGTAAGAGAAGAGATTCCATTGTACCTTGGTCTTAGCAGCTGGTGAGAGGCCTCTCTCCATTCCAACTGCCATTGCTCTGGCCTCTAATGGTGAAGGATAGATAGCATCCAGCACCTGTTGGACTTAATCACCCCCCACACTGCCACTCCCCCTTTCCTTGTGTTTTATGTCTTTTTAGATTGTAAGCCTGAGAACTGTCAAATTAAAAATTGTAAGCTGCTCAAGTAAAGCTCCATGTACTCTGATGGTGCTATATAATTAAATGACTACAACAACAACAATGCAACAATTTACAGATTTATGACTGGTATAAGAATAGGTAAAAATCATTCCCCATTTCACATCAAGCATGACTAGTTTGTCTGTCAATGTTCTCATCAATTCATGGAATAAGTAGATGCCTTGGGCATCTCATAGAGCCACTTCTAAGCATTGTCTCCTTCTTTTTGCCCCCTTCATCTGACTGAAGACAATGAAGCAAACTGGGGTCATAGGCTGACAAAAATATGTCTTATATCCAACTGAATACAGGTAGGAGTTTATTATGAGGACTACATTGTAGAAGTAGACTTCTCCTCCAACCTTTTATGTTCTTTCTGGGTGTGAAATGTTTGCTCCAGAAAGCCTCAGTAACTACAGACTAACAACCCCAAGGCGAAGAAGGAGGGGGACGTCCTTTCTTTGTTGCTTAGCGCCACGTGGCCCATTAGAGGCCTAGTGGCCCATTCCTCCTCCTTCTTTGTCTTGACCCAGAGTAGCTTGATTTTCGAGGGGGCTTGCTGCCAACCCCTGCCTCTGCTGTGGCGTTTCGGGGGGCCTCTCCGGGGGTGAGGAGGAATCAGCGGCCGCCTCAGCGGCCGCTCCGGTAGGGCCTTGGTTGCTTCCGCGGCGGCGGCGGGGAGGGGGCAGGCGGTGGGGGCGGGGGTTGTACCTGGGCATCCCTCGCGGCTCCAGCGGAGTCGGCCCTGGGCCTGGGAAGGGGTCCTTGGGGACGGGAGCCCGCCTCAGCTTCCCTCTCTCAGCGGCGCTGGCTCCCTGATTCCTCCTCCGCGGGAGCGTGGGGAGTCCTCCGGCCTCGGCTTTCCCCTTCTGCGCCGGGTGGGGGGGTGGCGTGGCTGCTCCCCCCTTGGATCCGGCTTGGGCCTCGGCGGCCTCGGCGTTCCCCGCGCTCAGCCTTCGGGCTGAGGGGTGGGGTGGCTGCTCCCCCCCGGTGGCGCTGGGGACCCTCCGCGGTGGTGGGGATATCCGGCTTGGGCCTCGACAGTTCCCCACGCTCGGCCTTCGGGCTGAGGGGTGGGGTGGATGCATCCTCCCCCCGGCGGTGCGGGAGGGCCCTCCGCGGCGGCGGGGAGATCCGGCTTGGGCCTCGACGATTCCCCGCGCTCGGCCTTCGGGCTGAGGGGTGGGGCGGCTGCTTTCTCCCATTCGCGGCGGCGTGAGCGCCGGGGATATGGCCTTTTACATCGGGGAGGCCCGCTGCGGCTGCGGCGAGCGCCGGGGGCCTTTGGATGGGCCTGGGCCCTCTCCCCTCTCTTCGGTGCCGGATTGTGGCATGGGCGGTGGGGTGGTGTGTGGCCGCTTCCCCCTCCCGCGCAGGAGCGCGAGAGCTTGCTGCGGTTGGCGGCGGGCGCCTAGGGCTGCGGATCAGGCCATGGCCTTCCTCCTGGCCATAGCCTTCCTCCCTCTCTGCGGCGGCAGCCCTTGTTTAGGGGGCGGAGGCGGCCAGCGCCCCTCCCCCCTCGGCTGCAGCCCTTCCCAGGTGCGGCCCAGTGGCTAAGGGGCCCTCTGGGTAGGCAGGTGTAGAATAAAAAAATAAATAAAAAAATAAATAAAAAATTATAAATTAAAAAAAAAAGATATATATCTCATATCCAGTCCCCAGTCCCCGCTCCTTATAAACGGCCCCCAGGCTTTTGTGGTGCCATGCCCTCCAAACGGGCGGCAGCTGCCACTAAAGGTAAGCAGCCTCCCAAAAAGGCCGCGCCAGCTAAAGGGGCGGCCGCAGGTAGGGGGGCCACCCCGGCAAAGAGGCCGAAGACGGCCAGGGCCACCGTGGCCCCAGGCTCCTCGGCGGCATCACCGGTGGAGGGATCCAGCAGAGTAGTGGGCTTATTTGATAAGCTGGATGCTATTGAGAGGGGCTGGCGGGCAGCGGGCCAAAGCAGAAGGGAAGATGATGAGACTATTGCTGTGAAAACTCGAGATTTTGACCGGATTGTGGCTCGATTAGATGCCCTTGAGAGGCGATTGGGCGAGAGAGAGAATACATCCACATCACAACCTGGCGGTTCGGCCACATCACAACCTGGCTGTTCGGTGACGGGGCCCACAGAGGAAGCGGAGGCAGCAGCAGAGCCGGCAGGTGAGTACACTGATTTGGAACACAACAATGCATGTGTAGCGGGGCCTTGGGCGGCTAGGACACCGCCAGGTAATATGGTCTGGGCCCCACCAGCGTCAACTCCCCCAGAGCCGCCAGCTTCTTCTTCACCCTGCCTCCCCAGGGAGAATGCACCCTCCACACAACAGGTTCAGGAGGTGGCGGGCAGCTGTAAAGAGGGTCAGGGAGCCTCCCAAGGGAAGGGAGCGCAGCGGGAGCCCGCCAAGGGAATGGAGCCCGAGCAGCAGGCTAGAGGGAAGCCCAGGGGTCTGGGCACCCACCTTAATGCGGCCACGGTTGAGAAGATACAAAAAGGTGAATATGTGGACGTGTGTTCCCTTCTGTACAGGGATGTAGATAAGAAAGAGAAGGAGGACATGGACGCAGGTGAGAAAGAGAGGCTGAGGAAGAGACACGTGGATAGGACCTGGGCTAATTGGCTGTCAGGGTATCTAATTTACATGGACGTGGTCCTCGCGGCCAACCATTCACACTCTCGTGACTTGTTAGCACATCTGAATACGATTTGGAGGGCACAGGCAGAGTATTCGGGGGTGGGCTGGTTATATTATGACGAGAGGTTTAGGATGAGGGCAGCGACCGAGGAAAACACGTGCTGGGACACCATTGATACCATGATGTGGATGGAGACGATGGGACCGGGCCGCCCCGTTTTCGGGGAGCGGGCTCACTCGGGTCATCTAGTACAGAACATTAAGGCGGGGGGTCCTTCCCGCGCTCAGGGTTCGCAGGAGCAGCAGCCAATTCAGATTTGTTGGGAATTTGGGAATCAAGGATCGTGCGCGCGGCGCCCCTGCAAGTATAAACACATATGTGGGATTTGTTGGGGCCCGCACTCAACCCGCAACTGCAATAAAGGGAAAGGCGGGGGGTCTGCCTCCAGAGAGGGTGCGTGGAGATGCGGGCCGGGGAACCAGCAGCCATTTCAAAAAGGGGCCCAGTCCAATTAAGTTGGAGCGGCTATTGGCCTGACTTCGCTACTATCCGGACCGGGCAGCCGCGCAGTACTTAGGTGATGGATTTACGGTAGGTTTTAGAATCCCGAGTATGGGACCCTGTAGATTTTACATGGCTAGCAATCTTAGGTCTGTTATAGGTAATGAGCACATAGTTAGACAAAAGATAGGCAAGGAGGTGGCGGAGGGCAGAGTGCTAGGCCCCTTTGATCAGCCCCCCACACCATCGGTTAGAATTTCCCCCTTAGGAGTAGTTCCAAAAAAAACACCGGGTGAGTTTAGGTTGATCCACCATTTGTCATACCCGAAAGGGGAGTCTGTTAATGATGCTATCCCGGCTGAGCTTTGCTCTGTGAGGTACACGTCCTTTGACGCAGCGGTTCAGGTTGTCCGTAAACACGGGGTTGGAGCTGAGCTCGCCAAAGCAGATATCAAGTCAGCCTTCCGCCTGTTGCCTGTTCACCCAGATGACTTCGAGCTGTTGGGTTTCGCTTTTGAAGGAAAGTTCTATCTTGATCGATCTCTCCCGATGGGATGTTCAGTGTCATGCTCTGCCTTCAAGGCGTTCAGCACCTTTTTGGAATGGGCCACCAAGAGAAAATCGGGCCTGAGGGGCGTAGTACATTACCTGGATGATTTTCTCTTGGTGGGACGCGGAGGTTCTGGGCAATGCACGTTTCTCTTGTCAGAATTCACATCCTTGATGGAGGAGTTAGGTGTGCCTTTGGCACATGAGAAAACTGAAGGCCCCACACACAAGCTCACATTTTTGGGAATTGAGCTGGACACAGTCAACCAGACCAGTAAACTGCCGCCGGTCAAAGTCCAGGACCTGCGGTCACGGGTGGCATCCTTTCGGGACAGGCGCAAGGCAACACTCAGGGAATTTCAGGAGATCTTGGGGCATCTTAATTTTGCCTGCAGGGTGATAGCGCCCGGCAGGGCTTTCCTGAGGCGACTTTGTGACGCCACTAAGGGTGTCAACAAGCCTCACCATCGGATTAGGATCACCAGGGAGATGAGATTAGATCTGGCAGTGTGGCAGGAATTTTTGGCTGATTTCAATGGGGTTTCCTTTTGGCGGGAGGAAATCCTGGTTAGGGACGCATTGCAAATATCTTCTGATGTGGCCGGTTCCATCGGCTTTGGCGTCTTCTTTCGAGGCAAGTGGTGTGCACAGAGGTGGCTCCAGAGTTGGGTGGAAGCGGGCCTCACATCTGATCTCACATTCCTGGAATTCTTCCCAATAGTGGTTGCGGTGCACATTTGGCCGGGGGAGTTGGCCAATGGGGCAGTACACTTTTGGTGTGATAATCAGGCCACGGTTAGGGTCATTAATAAGCTCTCTTCGAAGTCACAGCGGGTCATGAGACAGGTGCAGGCATTCACGCTTCAATGCTTACGCTTCAACATTCTCTTCAAGGCTGTTCATGTGGCAGGAGTTGACAATTCCTTGGCTGACTCTCTTTCCCGCATGCAGATGGATCGCTTCAGGGAACTGGTTCCAGATGCTGCGCCCCTCCCAGGACCGATGCCTGAGGGTCTGTGGAATCTTGGCGGGGTGAGGTAACGAAGATGATAGGTATGTCTATCGCACCCAGTACCATGAGGAGTTACAGTAGAGCGGCCGAGGAATTCAACAGCTTCCGTAAGTCCAAGGGGTTGCGCGAGGCTTGGCCACTCCCAGTGGACCATGTCCTGCAGTTTTGCGTAGCCCTCAGGCAGGTGGGCCTCTCCCCTCACTACATCAGGTCCAAAATGGCGGCCTTGGCCTTTTGGTCCAAAACAAGAGGCTTGGCAGACCCCACGGGCGATTTCAGGATACGTAAGTTTATCGAGGGATGTGTCAGGCAACAGGGAAAGACCCGGGATGGCAGGCAACCACTCTCGCCGAGTATTTTGCGGGGTCTGGGCGAGGTGTGGAAGGGGGTTTGTTCATCACCATATGAGACTCTCTTGTTTCACGCAGCGGCTCTCATTGCATTCTTTGGGGCATTAAGAGTGAGCGAATTGGTAGTTCAGAGCAAGAAAGATAGGTCGGGCAGTGCTCTTGAACTCCGGGACCTGTCCTGGGGTGAGCATCACTTCTGTCTGGCCATAAGGGGTTCTAAGATGGATCAGGCCAGGAAGGGTGCTGTGGTGACTTTGCAGGAATGTGCTGATAAAACCCTTTGCCCAGTGAGAGCACTTAGAGCATACATGGCTAATAGGGGAACACAGGCAGGCCCCCTTTTTTGTCATGCTGACACTTCTCCTCTCACCAAGTATCAATTCTGGACCATCACTAAGAAAGTCTTGCTGCAGCTTGGCTTGCAGGGAGTTAATTTTGGCACGCATTCATTTCGCATAGGGGCGGCCTCCACTGCAGCGTGGATTGGCATGAAGTCAGAGGACATCAAGAGGATTGGTAGGTGGAAGTCCTCGGCCTTTCGGCGCTATGTCAGGCCTATTGATCTGCCTTAACCTTTTGGTTTACTTCCAGATCGGCCTGCTGCAGAAGGGCGGAAGAGAGTGTTGATCTGTGGTCACAGTTTCATCTATTGGGCCGAGCGGCAGGCTCGCACGGGGCACATGGGCCCGAACTTGGGATTGGGAGATCGGGCATCCATTCGTTGGCTTGGGAAAAGAGGCTTACGATGGCATGGCCTGCTGCCCTTGCTGTTCAAGGAGTGCAGGGAACCTCCTCCTGATGTGCTGGTCATTCACCTGGGCGGGAACGACCTCGGACTGCTGAAAGGGAAGGCCTTGGTGATACAGGCCATTCATGATATGCGGTTTATCCAAGGCACCTGGCCTCACACCACCATTGTGTGGTCTGCATTGGTACAAAGACGGACCTGGGGAGGGGGTGCTGATCCACGGCGCATAGAACGCGCACGCCAACTGGCAAATAGGGAGATTCGTTGTGCATTACGACAGGGCTTGGGTCACTACATTCCTCACACTGATATTGTTTTTAGTAAACCGGAACTTTATTGGCGTGATGGCGTACACTTGTCACCAGAGGGCAATCTGATTTTCCTACAGGATTTGCAGAAGGGGTTGGATTTGATCCTGAGGGGATGGGGGGACGGGGACTAAGCGGACGCTTGTCCCTGCCCGTGGCCGGCAAGGGGGGGCTTAAGGTTCAGCATGTACCTATGGCACCCCCTTTTTGGGGTGGAGGATAAATCCTATCCTTGGGGAGGGCCCTAGGATCACCCCACTTGCTGCGCAGCGGGGGGTGGGCCTTGGGACTCGCCTTCCAGACATGGGCTGGCCAAAGGCCATCATGCACCTTCAGCGGTTGGCTTTGGGGCCCGGTATCTCGTTCAACGGGCTAGGGGAGATGGTAGGGAGCTGCCTCTTGACCCTAGTCCGATGATGCCGGGGATCCCCCCCTCTTCTTCCCCTCAGGTTCAGAAATGCAAGGTCAAGTTCAAAGTTATGGTCAAGTTCAAGTTCAAGTTCAAGTTGGATTTCACCCCATGTTAATTAGGCATATTAATAAATTGCCCTAGTTCAACCCAAGCTCTGTCTGTGGTCTCGTTATTTCGTGGGTAGGGTGGCAAAAATATGTCTTATATCCAACTGAACACAGGTAGGAGTTTATTATGAGGACTACATTGTAGAAGTAGACTTCTCCTCCATCCTTTTATGTTCTTTCCGGGTGTGAAATGTTGGCTCCAGAAAGCCTCAGTAACTACAGACTAACAACCCCTTCTGAGCAAGGTTGACTCAGCCTTCCATCCTTCCGTAGGTCGGTAAAATGAGTACCCAGCTTGTTGGGGGCATGTATAGAAAAATGTTTCGAAATACATGCTATTTGTAAGTTGTTCGCCGCATCGATCCATATGGAGAGGCGGGATACAAATAAATAAATAAATAAATAAAAAATGATGATTGAATGTGTGGTGGTCAATGACCAGGCACTCTCATAAAATATGGCGAGATCCATTTTAATCACTGTTTATGAATCATCATAGCACTATCTTTCCCTGGTGACGGGTGTTGCCTCCTGTGAATCAAGAGGCTATGCTGATGGTAGCAGTGCTGCTAGTAAAGTCTCTCATGTCAGACAGGCTTTTGCTGAGGAACCAGACTAAATGTTCCAAACATCTACTGAGCAGTTGCAGTAGTAAGGGTGACACTGGTGGAGGATCAATCAGAGACAACAGCAAAGGCACCACAGCTAAAACTTGTTAATAGTGCATAGAAGGAATCACGGGAAATGCCTTTCGAATGTCTTTTCCCATGAAAATCTTATGATGAGATAATCTAAAATGAAACAAGAGAATATTCCTTACTCTGCTTGTGAGACACATTTCTATCTTTCACATCCCTTAATATATACAAGGTTGAAGTCTGATACTATACATGGTAAAAGAAAGACTTTTACCATATATGAAGCAAAAAATGCCAGATGTACACACTGGATTTAGAAAAGGAAGTGGCATGAGGGATCATATTGCAAACATATGTTAGACAATGAGGAAGGCTAATGAAAACAGAATCAACTCATTTGAAATGTGGTGCTTGTGGAAAGTGTGATGGATATCATGGACCACTAAAAAAAATGAATGGGTTCTAGAGCAAATAATAGAGAACTCTCATTAGCTTAGAAGATTAAACTGAAGTTGTTGTATTTGGGACATATGAGATGACATGACTCATTGAAAAAGGCAATAAAGTTTGATAAACTGGAAGGCAGTAGGATAAAAGGAACAACACGTTGCAGGTGGATTGATTTAACTGGAGAAGTTGTAGCCTTATGTTTGCAAGACCTAAGCACAGCAGGTGATGACTGGGGCTCTTGGAAATTTTCCATTTATATGGTTGCCATAAGCAGAAATTGACTTGCTGGTATCTAACAAAAGAATCACATTGTATCATGCTTATTGTATTTTGGGGGCAGTTAACAATATATTTTATTGGAAGTACAAGGGACTTAAGGGAGTTGTGTTCAAAAAAAGATTGGATTTTTCTTTTTCTCAAAAAATGAGGAAGATGTAAAAATGGGGTACAAATACATTTTTTAAAACTGTGCTTTTTACTGTGACACCAAGGAGAATCACATGACCCCTTTATGGATAATTGCAAAAACAGATTTTGGATTTCCAAAAACCTTTTTTCATTTGGTGAGCACCTAATAGGACTGCTGTGAATCTAGTCTCATTTCCGAACCCCAGACTTCACATCAAGGGAGTAACTGACTTCATTCTCACTGAGAACATCTTTGAAATGCAGAATTGAAAATTATTACAAGGGTGGGTGTTAAATTTAATTGAAAAATTAATTAGGTTTTAAGCGGGAAGAGAGGAAATGACAAAAGTTCACCTAATGCCAGATTATAACTTGCCACACAAAATTCATAAATATTCTAAATCACATTGTTACAGTATTAAGTTAGAAGAAGCTCACTTTTAATAATCACTTACAGTGATCAGAAGAGGGACAAAGGCTTGAATCCTATTAAAAGTCCTAAAAAAAAGTAGATCAACTGAAGTAATTATTGTTATGTAAATACTATTCCAATGGTACTATTGCAGTGGGAACTAATAACAAATTTCACAGCTGAGTTCCTTTTACTACAATCTGTTGCACAACATATGTAGCCACTGGTAAGGAACACAGGACTGCTACTATTTTGTATTTATTAGTATTTATTTAGTAGTTAAAATGTTTATGCCCTGCCCTATATCAAGCGATCTCAGGGTCACTTACAGTGGCATTAAAACGGGCTAAACAGGCTGAAAACAGTAAGATAGTTTAGTAAATTAAGTAACACCTTCAACAATATAATGAGTTAAAAATTAGATTAAAAAATTTAAAAGTTTTTAAAACTGTAAATAATAGTTTTTGGGTTGCATTAAAGAGGCCCAAAGACTCTGAAGAACAGCCAAGTGTTGACTTGGTGCCTAAATGATAAGTGCATTGACACCAGTCGGGCTTCCAAGAGAGAACATTACACAGTTGGGTTACCACAGCTGTACAAGCCCCCTCCCATGTTCTGACACAATGTATTGACCTCACTGGTGGGACACAGAAGAACCCTCTCAGCATGTTTTAATACTCCAGTAGGTACATATGGAGGCAGGCATTCCATCAGATATCAAGGTCTCATCCCATTAACTTTCTTTAATTAATCTTATTTACATTCCATCAGTCTTATTGATATTTTGAGGCAAGGAAATGAAATGGAAATGAAATAAGGAAAGCACCCACACTCTGTAAGACACAGCAGTGATAATCAGAGATAAAAATTTTGTACTTCCAATCTAGCAAAGGATCATGGAAATGACCAGTTGTAGGGCTATCCTTACCACTGTGTGGCAAGGAGCAGGGGGAATCATTTAGTTCTTGGAAGTTGCTGGACCACAATTGCCAACATTCTTTGCCATGAGATAGATTGGAAGTGGCATTCACAACATCTGGAGGGCTGTCTGAAACCCACCCCTATGAATGAGATGTTGCATGTGTGCAGTTTCAGCACAGGTCTGCTATGACAAATTATTATAGATGTGGGCCTTACCATTATCCCCACTTATTAATGACACTGCTTGTTCTGTATGTGTAACAGCTGTCAGAAACAATCATATACAAAAATTCTGTGCCTCTCTAGAATTCTGTTGCAAGAGCAGCTCTGCCTTCTACAAATGACTTCATGTGCTCTAAAGGATTATACAAACAGTATTTGTCAGGAAGCATCAATATGATACTCACTGACAAACGCTGTGTTGTAATGCTGTCTTGCAGCTGCAGAAGTATAAACAATCTTAACTCAATATGCTGGAAAGACAGAATTGACATGGTGAGATAAATAAGGACATTTATTATTTCTAGTATTTGTGAGCTTGTTTTATGGAGCCATGAAAGGAAGGGTCGTAGCTCAGCAACAGGGCGTGCACTTTGCCTGCAGATGGTCTTAGCTTCCATCCCAGGTATCTACAAAATGTTCCAGGAGAGGATGTTGCCTGAAACCATGGAGAGCCACTACTAACCAGTGCCAACAATAATGAGCTTAATGGAGCAGTGGTCTTACTCAGTAGAAATCAATATGCTACATACAAAAAATGCGAATTCTGACTCCCAGCTCAGTCTAATAGGCAGAAAATTTAAAAATGTTTGCCTCCATGCATAAGATAGACATATGTTAGCTTCTTTTTGTTGCCCTGCTTCTTATGAAAAAAAGCAAAATGTTGTTTTCTGATTGAAAAGAAGACATAAAGGAAGAAGCATATTTCAAACTGTTGACAAATCCCACCAGTCAAGATTTAAAAAGGGCAGATGTCAGTCAGAAAAGAGACAATTTGTCAGCTGTCACCCAAGAGATAGCTGCTGTCTAACCTTTTGAAATATGTTTTTATTTCTGTTCTTTTTTTCTCCCCTTTTATGACTAGAGGAATAAACATGTTTCAAAAAAATGGGCAGAACTGACTTGGTGAGTCACAAAACAAAAGGAAATGGTCAGAGTAAATTCTGTTGTAAATCTCACAATGCAATAGAAAATAGTGACTTTGATATTTTGTTTATGTCATAAAAATGAAGGTGCAAATAAACCTCCTGAAATCATTGTAGGGCTTCAGTGTCATGTTTTCTGTCAGACTTAAATATTGCCTTGAAAAAGACATCATCTATGGCCATTTCCGCATGGTGTTACAATTCTGCTATGGGGACAGGATGGCAGCGGTCCACAGGTTCTGCTTTCACAAAATGTTGCTACAATCCTGCTGCTCTCCTGCCTCCACCCATCACAATCATGGGATACTCGCTTAACAGAATAAGTCCGTTAATTGTCCACGATTGTGCGACGCTCCTGTAAATGCAGAAGGGCAGGAAGTGCCATGAGGCTCTTCCTTCCCCAGCGCAGCATGGGAAAGAGCCCGGCTGTACTACAGAAGGCAGACACGTGTCACTCATGCTCCCTTCTGCAGGGAGCCAGTTAGGTGTGGAGGGGAGTGCTCATGTTGTGCTCGCTTGCTGGCAAAGATGCTGCTGGGATCTCAAGAGGAGGACAAGGGGAATAGGTAAAGTGAGGAAATGACCTTGGTTTACTGGTTGTCACTGAATCTTGTTATCGCATGCCTTCAACTTGTTTCCTACTTAGGGCAACCCTAAGGTGAAACTATTATGGGGTTTTCTTGGCAATATATGTTCCGAGTGGATTTGCCTTTGACTTCCTCTGGGGCTGAGAGAGTGTGAGTTGTCCAAGGTCACTCATAGGGTTTCAATGATTAAGTAGGGATTTGAACCCTGGTCTCCAGAATCATAGTTCAACATTCAAACCACTATCTGATGCTGACTTACTGGGGCTGCTCCTATGAGATTGTAGAGGAAACACCATACACATACAAGAGGGTACAGTAAGAGTGATTTGAATGTGTGTATGTGTCTTAAAGTTGCCTGTCCACTTTTGGCGGTCCAATAAATTTCATAGAATTTTATTGGTCAAGGAATATTCAATTCCTTCTTCTGAAATATAGCCTACAGCACTTGATATTAATTGGTGGTTTCCCATCCAAGTAGTAACCAGGGCTGACCCTGCCTAGCTTCTAAGATCAGATGAAATCTGGTTCCTGTAGGGTATTTAGGTCCTTAGGAATGATTTACTTCAAATTAAACAAGCTTGAGTTTAAGAAAGAGTGCACTGAACCTGTATGGGAGAATGGAGGTTCAAGAACATTTTTTTCATATTATACTATAATATTGCATGGTCAGACTAGATGATAGGTTGAGCACATTTTTGTAGGGACACCTCTCATCCTCAAGCAGTTGGGCTGCACTGTTTTGTGACTGATCTTTGGAAGGCAAATTATTTTAATTTGTAAGTCTGTTTGCTGAAGCATATATCATTGAGGAATTACCACGGTTGGAGAGAAAACAGGGAACATGCATTCGTCTTGATGTCTAATTTGACCTTCATTGTATTTTTTACATCTGTCTGCCAAGCTTAAACTATCTTAAAAACAGCAAATGGATTTGTTAGGCAATAAGGCGAGAATAATCATGTGAAGTAGTTCCTATGTATAAATCCACATGTGGAGGGTGGATTAAGATGAACATCTGGTGCTGAATGAAGGAATACCCCCAGTGTGAACCTGCACTTGCAGCAGGAGTGTAACCCCATCGAGCATAGGTTGTATCCCTGTTCCATGATCTGGTTTTATAGTGATCAGGAACACCTCTGATTCATTTGGATTAAGTTTCAGTTTGTTCATCTTCATGCAGACCATTACAGACACCAGTTTAATGTGGAAACAGCTTCCTTGGAATTAAGTGTAAAAGTGTAAAAGAGCTGGTTATGACCAGCATATTGGTGACAACTCGCACCAAAATCTGGACAACCTCTCCTCAGGGCCACCTTATCCATTAGGTACTTTAGGCACAATGCCCAGGGCCTATGAAAATTCTAGGGCCTACAAAAACATCTCTAGTGGCACATTGAAGCAAGGCAGGGAGTTGAATACAAGAGTGCCTGGGGCCTACAGAAACCTAAATGTGGCCCTGCCTCTCCTAGTGGTTTCATGTACATGTTAAATACCATAGTGACAAGACAGGATCCTGAGGGACTCCTCAGGCTATCACCAAAAATATGAGCATGAATCCCCCAAGCACCACTCTCTGAGAGAACCTCTCCAGGTAGAAACAGAGCCACTTCACAATGGTGTCTTCAAGCCTCATTCCAGTAAGCTGATCCAGAAGAATGCCATGTTGTGATAATATTGAAAGATGCCAAGAGGTCCAACAGAATACAATCCCCTGGCCAGTTTGTTACCCTGAGAATTGGGGGGTCCTGTGAGGGGCGCCCAGGTTGCCAATTGAAATACCGAGTTTTGGGGAAATTAACCTGAACACTGTTTGGTTAGCAAGAGGCAGGGTAACATAACGAGATGTTTAACCCTATGTATACAGCGGCGGGTCAGAGAGTAGCTAGACAAGGTTTTCCAAATAATAGACAATTCTTTATTAAAGGCAAAAACATGAAAGACAAGACATAAACTAACTAGCTTGGAATGAGAAAAGGAGTTTTGTTGGGAAAGGCAATACGACCTGTCTCGTAGTCCTGGAGAGAAAAGTGGTTCCGGGGAAAAAGCTCAGCCTGGGGAGCTGAGGGGAGTCCCTTAGACAACCGGCAGCAAGGCGGGATTGCAGTCCAAAGTGATCCGAAGACCGGTTAAAAGTGAAGGGTTTTTATAGGGAAGTTTGTGCCTTTCGGCTATGGCAGTCCCAGGGAGAACAAAAGGGGTTTTGGTGCTGGACAAAGGATTTGGAAAGGTCAAGTTTAGCATGATTGGATTTGCGTGTGAAGACAATACTGTGGCTGGGACGTTGATGACCCAACATAAAAGAGTAACTTGACTGAAAGCCGTGTGGCTATTATGGAGTTTGTGGCAGGAAGTTCCCTAAAGCTGCGGGCGAGGTTTGAGTTGCTGGCTTCAATGGGGAATGGAATGCAAACCATTAACGGCCGCTCTCTGTCTGTACTTGTCCGGAGAACCCGCGAACACGTGGAATGAGGTAATTGCGAGCCAATCCAGCTAAGGCCGAATTAAATGATATCAAAGTGATATCTGGGAGCCCTCTCCAAGGGTGCCATACTGGAAGTAACAAGTTCCCAATACAGGTCATTCAGTAAGGTGACCAAAGTTGTCCCTCATCCATAACTGGGCCTGAAGCCAGAATGGTATGGATCTAGATAATCTGAGAAGTTACCACATGCTCCAGTACCTTGCCTCAAAATGTTATTTTGGGAACTGGACAATGGCTATTCAGTATACTAGGATTCAGGTAAGGCTTTTTCAGAAGAGTCCTTAAAACAGCCTCCTTCAAACTTGCTGAGACTCTGCCTTGTTGCAAAGAGGCATTAATCACTCTCCTTGACTGGGATCTGGTACACATGCAGTGACTTTCACTTCTCTAAGAATCCTGTCCACATCCTTGAGCTGCACAAATTGAAAAGTATCCATCAACACTGGGCCAGGGTTACATCCACCAAGCCTGGATCAATTCTAGTGTCCAAATAAAAGAGAATCCAAGCAATTTTATCTGCAATGTGGTAAACAAATTTGTCACAGTAGGCTGTTGAGTATCTTCAATTCTACTATGGGCCAGACTGTAACAGACTTCTGTCCACTCAAAATAGCTGTGTTGGGCAGTTCTTTGTAGTGGGAAATATGAGAAATTGTAGTGGATCTCTCAAGCAGAGAGTATAGGTGCCCTAAGCAGAAGATGAACAGTTCACCAGTGCATTCCATCCCCTACACAAGATCTATTAGAGAAAGAAATCAAACTTAGCCTTCTTCATAAGGTATATAAAAGTAGTTTTTCTCAAATACTTGGCCCTACTCAACATGGATTCATCTTCTTGAAGAAAATAAGAAAAAAGGAGAGCTAGAGCATCTCATCTAGAAAGAAAGCTCTTAAAAACACATGCTTCATGGAGGGCAGGCATGGAGAGGGGAGAACAGATGAGACCCCAAAGAACAAATGGAAACCTACATGATACAGAAAGCGAGTGAATGTGAACAAACACACAAACAAACAGGAAGTATCCATAAGCATGCTGTGCCTAAATTCTGACATACAATCTAATTACCAGTAAGTATAGGCATGCAAGGTTCCAACCTCCAACACTTTGAAGAAGCAGAAGTGGTTGCAGGAAAGTTTTTTTTTTTTTTAAAAAAAATCCTTCTTGCTCCACTGTAGACCTTAAGATAGACTTTAGCTTGCCTTTTAGTTGGACTCATGCTAAGTGCCAGTGTCACCCTAAGGCCATTTCCACACGACAATGCTCTTTCATGTTGTCCCTGGGTCCAGAAGGGAGCGCATCAGCAGTGCTCCCCTCTGCACCCCCTTGGTCCTTACCGAAGAGAATGCAATGGCGCTGCGTCTTCCTTCCGCAGTGCAGCCGGGCTTTTTCCATTGCTGTGCTATGGAAGGAAGTGTTGCCAATGCACTTCCACAGCTTCCACATGGCCAGAAGTGATGGGAGCACCTCACGATCACAGATGTGAAATGGATTTTTTCCATTTTGCGAAAACTGTGCAAGCACAACACTCTGTGACAGGATGGCAGTGGGGCGGTGATAACGTCATGCGGAAGCGCGACCTGCTAACCGCAGCAATCCTGTGGCAGAACCAAGATAGCAACATCATGCAGAAAGAGCCTAATTCTCTGTCTCACTCATCTCGTTGCTGCAAGCTTGTTAGAAAACGAGGGGAGGTTTAGCTACACTCTGTGAGAAGGGGCAGTCAGGGACAATCTAGGCCTTGTTTTTAGTAGTGGATGGATGATAGTGAACTGGAATGGAGGAGCTATTTGTTATGTTGTCATGGGCATATCACTTCTTGTCCAGGTTTAGATTGGCTGGAACTTGAAGCTTTCATGGAGGTGGGAGACCCACTGAAATGGTCCACCCCAGGAGACTTATGGATCCAGATGTATTCCTGATGGTTTTTGTGGAGTTTCCTGCTGCCTTCACAGAAGATGATCTCTGGAAGAGGGAAATGACTAGGGCAGTGAATACAATTGTTCATAACTGTCCCCTCTCACAGAGGAACCCAAAGTGGCTTATACTGTAGGTTAGAATGAAATAGCTTAATCAACTTGTGGTACATTAAAAAAAAAAAAAATTAAAAAAAAGCTAGATAAAAACATTGATTCGAATAAGTTAAAACACTTTTAAAAACCCTCATAATACATACTTTATAAAGCACATTGCACATCTTCCTTTCTGCTCCAGCCAGGTTAAAGGCTAAAGGCCTGCTTAAATAAGAAAGTCTTATTTGTAGAACTCCATGGACAGGATGTAGTATTTCATATAGTGGTAATTCATGACCTCATTGTATGAGGACATCTAACACTATGAAAAGGTAAGGGACAGCTCCCCTTGTAGTCCCCCCCCAATCCAGAACATTTGTATGAATTGGAACAAATATCTAAATGCAAAGGAAGGTACTCCGACTCAGAGTGGCAGATGGCCAGGGGTGGCTTCTCTCAGATATAACAGTTGTCTTTGTGTATAGAATTTAATATGTAGTGTAGCGGTTTGAGCATGGAGGCCAGGGTTCGATTCTCCATTTGGCCATGGAAACCCATTGGGAGACCTTGGGTGTGTCACACACACACTCAGCCCCAGAAAACCTAGCAAGAAGTTCATTGAAGGGTTGCCCTAAAACTGAAATGACTTGAAGGCACACAACAACAAGAACAACAACAGCAGCAACATTTAAATATAGGCTTAGATGCATTTCTTTGTCCTGCTGCAACCCACTGTTGTACTGCATTCCAGAGGTTCTCCCACAAACAACTACAGTGGAGAAAGGAGCCAGAGAAAACCTGTTCATCTGTCTCTGATCCAATCTGTAACACCTAGGCCATTTCCACACTGGATTTATAGTGCTATGATTCCACTTTCAACATCCTATGGAATCCTGGGGTTTGCAGTTTTGGGAGCAAAACTGCAAACCCCAGGATTCCATAGGATGCTGAAAGTGGAATCATAGTGCTACAATGGTCTAGTGCAGAAATGGCTCTAGGCTGCAGTGTGAATGGCAGAGTCCTGGGAAAATACTGCATTCAATTCATTTGAGATCAGTTCTAAGTATGAAATATCTATCTAGGCTTTTAATTAAAGTTTTTAATTAAGACAAGAAGGAGAACAATATTCTTTTCTCACAACAGTGTAATTCTACAACTGACAATATAATTAAGCACAGTGTTCTGTGAAGTAATGATTTAAATATGAAACAGCAAACTGGTTGACTAA